>CM021104.1:676234379-676411231 GCA_007115665.2 Sequoiadendron giganteum | reverse complement strand
GGAGAGTGGGATATGGAGAGAGGGAGAGGGAGAGAGTGAGAGAGAAGGGGGGGCAGGAGAGGGTGACGAAGAGTGGGAGAGGGAGAGAGGGTTTAGAGTTGAGGGAGAGAGGGAGAGGGAGAGGTAGAGGGAGAGGGAGAGGGAGAGAGGGAGAGATAGAAGGAGAGGGAGTGAGAAGGAGAGGGGAGAGAGAGAGAGAGAGAGGAGTGATTGAGCGAGAGACTTGAGAGAGATAGAGGTGGAGAGAGTGAGAGGGAAAAAGATAATATTGAAATATTTTATAAATTGGTAATATATATATATATTTAAATATTTATGGATTAACTAAAATATTTATAGATTAACTAAAATATTGAAATAAAATTTAAATATTATACATTTAATAATATATTATATATTAAATACATAATTCAGTAATAGATTATCATAAATTGTATATTAAATATATTACATTATAAAATTTACTGAATATTATATATATTAAATTATAAGCTTATTTGCATTTTTAAATTATATATTAAAGATTGTATAAATTATTTTAAAACTGATCTAAAAGATATCATATATCGAATTCAAATCCGATATCAGATTTGAATCAGATATCCGATTTGAATCTGATATCTGATATTCTGACACAAAATTTAATGCCTTGGTATTAGGCTCAGGATTTGGTTCAGACCTACCAAACCTAAAAAGTCAACACGTAAAATGTGTTTAACAACTTACCTTGTTTTTCCAGACTTCGCCCATGTGGCTGACGACTTTTATTTTACCTAAAATTGATGAAATGAAAAGGGTTTTTATAGGAGCTTCTCAACTTTCTACCAATATAAATTATATTCTACTTAGAATCTAATAAATTATTATTATTTATTTTTTATTAGAATTACAACTAAAGTCCTAATTGATAGTCTGATACAAAAACATCTATTGCTTTCAAATAGTATCACATTTTTTGAATCCAAAACATGCATCACATTCTATGCTTCGCATACTATAGGATCAAAAAAAAATGAATTCCATTAATTTTTTACCAAGTTGAGGTGGTCAAACATACGAGTTTTTATATTTTTAAAAAGTTGTAATAAGAAATTCATAATTAATTATTTATTTGAAAAAAAATTACAAAAAAATATGCATCACATCCAAACATGATTCCTCTACTTATATCTAAAATTTTATAAAAAAATATTATGATTTTATTATGGTTAGGGTGGTCAGATAGACACCTACTTTTTATTTTTTCCCTGAAATTTTAGTACTACTGCATTGAAATTTCAAATTTTCACCAAATAGATTTTTTTTTACAAAAATTAACCTAGTAGTTTAGAAACTACATTCAATTTTCCATAGATTCTATTCTTACATATTTTTGAAATAATATAGATAATTTATTCAAATTTTTATGTCAAGTTGCCCAACTCTGATTTTCTGTATTTTCATTGCCACTTAAGGACCTATTTTTTCAATAATGATCCTGCACATACCCCTATCAACCATGGATTCTTAAAAAATTTCTACACCACCTACAATCACCTTCCATCACCATCCATCACATTCCATTGATCCTTCCATTCACCCATCCGCGTCTGCATCATAGCTTGATCCTATGTTGGTATCATGTTTCTTTCCTAGTACTACTTGGCACATTCCTAAGGTTAGTTTTTTCTACCTATATTGGAGTTGTCTATTGCATCACACTAGGGGCATGTTATCATACCTACATTGGATTGGATTCGTGTATATTTTTGCAAATCTTCCTTAAAATAAAAAATCTAAAAACATTCATAAAATCTTGAAAATCCAAAAAATAGGTCAAAACTTTAAAAATTCAAAAATAGAATCATCATGTCAAACTACGGGTCTCTAAGAATGAATATAGGCAAGGCCATCATCGATGTGCCTCCGAGACACATTAGTTCGATCCTTTAGGGGTCTGTCACAATAAACTGGCAATCCATTGATCATATATCATGAATAAATGAGTGTGTGTTAGTCAAACTATGTGTTCTATGTGTAAAATAGGAAATGCTAATATTTGATCATCCCTCGAGGCCCCTAGGATAGGTCCTTAGGTCAAGTTCTTGGTCAAAATCTCAAAAAAACCAAAAATATTGGACAATTTAAAAATAAAAAAAATTGTAAAACATCTCAAAAATCCCCAAATAGCCTCAAAACATTTCAAAATACCAAAAATATTCAAAAAACCCCAAAATCATCCATCTCACTTCAATGATCACCCGTAATAAGCATCCATTCATAATAAATCAATCATCACCTTCATCCTTTGGTAAAACAATCAGAAGCAAGCTTAGCAGTTAATAGTGTGAACTCAAACATCAGTGTCTTAAGTCTAGGCTAGTAGGTAAACAAGTTGGTCAACTCTAGGGTATCAATAGCATATTATCTCATCAGTCTTACCAACATTTGATCATCATGTCCTAGGACACATCCTTCCTGCAATGGACATCAACATCAAGCATTGTCGTAGTTTAGTCTTGGATAGCGGTATGAAGAACATTAGGTTGTTTGTTTACTTGATCTTTTCTTTTTTATTTATCTTATTGGGCTCATTCTAATGACCTCTTGATGATGTCTAATAAAATGATTTAGAGATAAAGGAATGGGGCATTGATATTTATCTTCTTTTTTTGGTGCTTGTTGGATATTCTTGTAATATAACCTTGGCGAATACTTTCTCTATTAGGTGTGTATGGAAGGTGTTTTTGACAACTTGTTGACTATTGCATGGTTAGGTTTTTCCTCTCTATGTTTTGGTCCGATATGTTTGAAATGTCTAAAGTAAATCCTAGTAAGGTTAATGTATGTTAGGTGTGAACAATAATACTCCTATTTTATTGTCAAGTCAAAGTTCATCACACTAGGTACAATGTCATCCTGGTTCTTTATACCTTGATGCATCGTATCTATGTGTGTTATCAAACATAAGGAAAGAAAAATATTTACGTCTCCAATCTCTGATAAGTGAAACATCATCATCCCTCATCGTTATCTCTAATAAAGTCTCAAAAAATCATAGACTTGTTGGATCGTCGTTTCATCATCTTACTTCTTCTTCTATCCGCACTACCATGGTATCATGATAGTCAACCAAAACATCACCAAGACATCCATCTTGCATCCAAAAATCATCAACATACATGCATCCCATACTCATAGCATAAAGCATCCATCTACATACTCACTGCATATCATATCATATAACAAAATTTAATTCATGAAGAATAATATAGATTTTTTATTCTAAGCATCTTAAATCATTTCATATCATAAGAATTTGCATCCATACATCCATATGCATACATCATCATCATAAAACATACATGGGAAAAATACAAAAAAATTGCATCAACATCATTTACAAAAAGGAAATGCATATCATAACATCTCATAAATCATAATGTATCACATCATCCATTCTGCATTATCATTTAGGACATAATATAGATTTTTTATTCTCAACATCATCTACATACCATAAATACTTGCATCTATGCATCCATGCCACATACATCATCATTATAAAAATGCATAGAAAATAAACAAAAAAGAAATGCATCCATAACATTTATGTCCATAAACATCTGCATATCATAATAATCTATCACATGATATCTCATCAAAATAAAATACATCACATCCATATAGAATCACATTGCATATACATAAAACATCAAATACGTCCATACATAAGGAATAAATAAAGAACACATTGCATCATAAATCAATCGAACCCATATCATATATATAAAAAAATTATCACTATCATAGTAAAAAATTTGACTCAAATGTATGTATATTGATCATGATACAAAGCCCACTAGACTATTAAAAAAATGGAACCCGTGAGTATATATCAAAAGAATCAAGTGCTAATCCAAAATGGCTAGCCTTGATGGTTGCTCCCCTCACCTACCTATCTCTCTAGCTGATTATTTTTCGGCCAAGCCCCTATGTGTTGAGAATAGTCTGGCTATTAGAGAACCACATGCATAGCCTGACAGTAATGAAACATGTGGTAGGGTATGTCTAGGATCATCATGGAAAGCACAGGCCCTTAAGTGGCAATGAAAATCCAAAAAATCAGAGCTAGGCAACTTGATGTAAATTTTTTAATAAGTTGTCTCTATTATCTCAAAAGTATGTAACAATAGAATCTGTAGCAAATTGAATTTAGTTTCTAAACTACTAGGTTTATTTAAAATATATATATTTTTGGTGAAAATTTGAAATTTCAATGCAGTAGTACTTAAATTTGAGGGAAAAAATAAGAAGTAGGTGTTTGTCTGACCTAACCACAACAAAAATGATAATATGTTTTTATAAGATTTTAGATATAAGTAGAGGAGTCATGTCGCGATGTGATGCATATTTTTTTGTAATTTTTTTCCAAGTAAATAATTAATTATGAATTTTTTATTACAACTTAAAAAAATATATAAAAACTTGTATGTTTGACCACCTTAACTTGGTCAAAACTTCATGAAATTCAAATTTGTTTTTAATCCTATAGTATGTGAAGCATAGAATGTGACACATGTTTCAAATTCAAAAAATGTGATACCATTTGAAAGCTATAGATGTTTTTCAATCCGCCTATCAATCAGGACTTTAGTCGTAATTCAAATAGAAAATGAATAATAAATACTTATTAAATTCAAAGTAAAGCATAATTTATATTGGTCAAAAGCTGAGAATCTCCTTTAAAAAACTTTTTCATTTCATCAATTTTAGGTAAAAAAATTCATCAGCCACATGGGCCATCATATCACTTACACATCGCCACATTTTGGACCATCATGATCCTACACATACCTAGTACTCTGCCTCTCAAACAACCTCATGGTACATCCGCATTGATACAATCCTCCCTTGGGATGAGGAAGCCATACTCTCTAACTATTGTCTACAATTGACCTCCCAAGGTACCTACAACTCTGTAGCCTATCTTTTTTGATGCTTGTGGTCCCTCTCGATAATAAGGTCCTGGACTTGCTATCTGGCCTAATCTCTCTCTAATATGACCACCTATACCTACTGGCAGGCTTGGTTCTGCTCACTTAAAATCACCTATATCGATGCATGTAATTGTTGTATATATGCATCTTGTGGATCCCCAGGCTGTTGTGGTTGTTGTGGCTACTAATCTAGTTGTTGACATGGCTATTATGGAGGCTTCCCATCTCTGGGAAGTGCTCTAGGATCTTGTCCATCTAGCCCTACCTATGATCTATGAGCACTCCTCCTCTAAGGTCTCCCCTGTGCAAGTGTCATTGTTGGATCTGTCAGTCGTAAGGGAGGCTTGAACCACTCATCATATGCCCATGTAGTCCCTGAAGTTGTTGGCCCCTGACTATAGGCCCATGACCTAGCAACCAACTGTCAAAAGAAATCAACTGCATCGGACATTGGGATCATCTGCCCCCATGAAGTCTCTCGGGCTAATCTGGAAAAGATGGTAGTATATCCATCATCAGGTCGATCCTATACCTCCCCAAACTACTGGGCCACCTTGTTTGGAATATAATGCTCTATAATTGTATGTTCCCTCCCCTACATCAGTCAAGTTTTTCAAGCATAAAATATTTTTTTTTACATCATCATACCAGGTCGACATGTGTAACCATGGCCACTAGGTGAATGTTGTCAGATCATCTAGGATGCGGCACTAGTAGGGAAGACCAAGTTGTCCAATATGTTGTAAGGTAATCCTACCACAATATCTCCAAACTAATGGATTATCAGGCTCTGTATCAATAAAAGTGACAATCGGTTGAAGCACAACAATGTGCTCCTAGGCCCAAATATGTAGTAGTGTCACTCTAGTGTTGATCACCTGACAGTTGCAGTATGCAAAATCATGGTACAATGAGGCCAACATCACCGGTCCCCAAGAAAACAAGGTCCTCCTCCTTAATATCCTCTCCCATGCCAAACCCCATCCTGGATTGAAGAATCTGGCTCGTTAATCTGGAACAACTAACCCAGATATAATAGTAGCAATGATCAACTTGAAAAGTGACATCCGACCTTTGTAAAAATCTAAGTCAATATAGGACTCAGTCAATAAAAGGTCCTTTGTCCCCATGACATCATCACACGCACCAAGGTCAACATCTATATCATAGATCACATGATCACCATGTATCGGCAACTATAGGATCCTCCATACATCCTCTAATGTCATGGTCACCTAGCCATTCAAAAGGTGAAAGGATGAGGTCTCGTTGTTCCATATCTCACATAATGCAGTCATCATCAATAAATGAGTTTGGATGATGGGTGCATAGGCTATGTACTATAGACCGTTCTCCCCCAAGTGCTCCTATCGTAACTAGGATAAATAAACTAATTCGCTCCAAACAGAGGGTCGATGCTCACACGAAAACATAGGCTAGATCACCTCCTACACCCATGAAGTGCACGATGTCAAAATTCGTAAAGAGACCTAGCCCTGTTTGGAGTTTTCGACCCCACAACAATGAATGTGTCATTGTTTGCAATAGCATCGCCATTTGTAAAATTCCAAACAACAACGCTCAACTCTTTGAAAATGCCAAATCCATCATAGCATCACCCTTTGCAATTTGAACCCTATCAAACCCTAATCTCTAATCGAGTAAATTGTCACTATTTGAAAATTTGAACCCTAAAATCAAATAGTGAACTGTGTCAATATTTGCACTAGCGGCACAGTTTGACTTTTAAGCGTTGTTGCCTAGCTATGTGTGCATCGCTATATAGCAATGTTGGGGACTTTGACTCTTTTAAGTGTAATAAATGCATTGAAATCGAATTTCAAAGTTGGGTTTAGGTCACATATTGATGGTCCTACACCTAGAGGTCTCTCGAACACGCGAACTCACACAGCAATATGTCGGGGAAGCACTCGTTGCATCGTTTCACAGAAGGGTCAGCTCTCAAATTACTAGAATTTCTAAAAGTGTGAATGCACAAATGAATGAAAAGAGACCCTTATAGGCCTCTTTAAGCATGAAAATTAGGGTGCACCACTGACACCATTTTTGCTCAACCAAGGCTCATTTCACATCTTGTTTTTTGCATTTTCGCATATTTTCAGCATCCTAGAGCCTTTCTGGACCATTTGTGTAACTTTTTTTTTTTAAGAAACCACCCAAAAATCCAAATTTCCATCCAATCTCTCGAGGGGAAAGTATATCAGCGTAATTATTTTGTTGGGGCAATAGTGGGGCATCCAAAAAATCAGATTTTTTTTAAATTTTGATCTCGCCATTGTTATTCTTTGAACCAATGCAACAGGTACCTCGCTTCAAAGAGGGGAAAAATGTAGACACTCAAAATATCCTGATCGATATCATGCACTTGATCCTTATTAACTAACACTGATTCTTCCTTAATCATTTTCACACTAACCAATTAATTGAATTCATTAGATTTCCTCCTAAAATCGGATAATACACTTTATCAAATTATTTCATCATCTCCTAATGTTCTTCCTTTAATTAAATAAATCAACTTTATTCAATTAAAATCTTAATGTTCCAACATCCTCTCATTTGATTTAAATAAACTCAAAAATTTAAATTAAATATCATAAATCAAATGAACTTCATCTAAGTTAATTAATCCTAAATTAATTAACTCCTAAAAATAATCCCTCATTTATCTAGCTTTTAACTCCACCCTAGAGTAAGTCAACCTTGGTCAACTAACCAATTTGCACATGTAAATAAATTTATTTGATTTAATAATTACCTTATTTTCCTTCAAAATAGCATATTCTTAGAATATTCCACCCACTTGACTTTTCCCTCTAAAAGGACTTTTTTCCTCTTTCTCAAGCCACCTTGGCATTAAAGGGCTCTTACACCTCCTCTTACACAAGCCACCTTGGCATTCATTCTTCTTACACATCCCATCTCCCAAGATGTGCTCACACATGTGTGAGCACATCTCCTCCAAGATTCATTAGCATGTTGACAAGTGGCACAATGCCATTGGTCCAATCTTTAATCCCACATTCATCAATTTCCTTTAGTCCTCAATCCTTGGCTTCTATAAATAGAGACATCATTTTCATAATATGGATCCACAACTGAGAGCATTATCATTATATGCATTTCACTCCATAGCTTTTTATCATTTTTCAAGCAATTAGCTAGATTAGAATCAATTTCATATTTTGTTCATCACACATCCATCATCAAGATTATCAAGGGATTGGGAAAGGGATTGTTTCCACATAAAAGAAGTACCAATCCCCCTATGGGATGTTGATTTGAGAATTTAGAATAGTGAATTTCATTAGTAGTTTATTTGATATTTTACTTTGTTCTTATGTTTTAATGAATTTCATAGGGAATGCTTAATTTATACTTGTTTATTAACTAATGATCACTTGTTTGTTCATGTTTGAGTAGGTCTAGGAAGAGCATTGATAGTAGCAAAGAAAAGACATATTCTATCTTGAAAGTAGTTTATTTGATATTTTACTTTGTTCTTATGTTTTAATGAATTTCATAGGGAATGCTTAATTTATACTTGTTTATTAACTAATGATCACTTGTTTGTTCATGTTTGAGTAGGTCTAGGAAGAGCATTGATAGTAGCAAAGAAAAGACATATTCTATCTTGAAAGTGGTTGTTGTACTTCCAATAGCAATCACCAGATGATCCCATGTGTCAAGTAAGGAACATAAAAGAAGCATACATTGATCCTCCTCCTCTATCTTCACACACACAAATGCCAACTGAGCAATAATCATGTTCAATTAATTTAGATGATCTGCTACAGATTCTCCTTCTTCCATCTTTAAGGAGTATAACTTCTTACTCAAGAATAACTTGTTTACTAGAGACTTTCCCTGATAGATATCACCAAGTTTCTTCCATAAAGAGCATGCAATCTTCTCCTCATGGATGTTTAGGAGAACAAAGTCTACTAAACAAAGTCTTATCAGCCCTTTGGATTTTTATCTATGAGATCCCAATATTCTTGCTTCATGCTTGAGGGATTAGTTCCAAACACAACAATCGAAAAATCTCTATCCACCAATAGGTCTTCCAATTTGAGTGTCCACAACTCAAAATTTCCACCATTGAACTTTTCAATTTCTACTATTCCTTATGTGCTTGCCATCTCAATTTGTAATCAACATAATCAATTTTCTCTGCAAGACTCCCACTTAACAAAATTAGCACCAAAAACCAACCCTACCCACAAGGATAACACAACTAGATAGGCTCTGATACCACTTGTAAGGAAATCTTAAGAGTGAAAATGCCTTCCAAATGCAAAATCCTTAGGAAAGAATTGCAAAAAAATTCAATTAAATTGAGTTACAACAATTAAGATGCACATTAATAGAATCAATAAATTAAATCAATTAGACAAGACACATAGGATTGAACACCAATTTTACATGGGAAAACCCTTATGGGAGAAAAACCAATAGACCAAGTAAAGCCACTTTGTATTAGAGTAAATAGGATTACATATAGACTTACATACTCCACTTCTAGGTGTTAATTCACAACATACATTTCCCTAATCAACCTTGTACAAACAAAATCTGATTATGATTTTTCTCTCACACTGTTATAACGCTCATATAGCATACAATGTAGAACATCACCAAATTTACCGAACCCTTCTTCACAAAGTGTTGCAATTTTTATACAACATCTATCCATGGTTGCTTCAGTTTCAGAGAACCAACTGTTATAGTTCCCAACTGTCATTTCAATTTCTACAGGTAACTAACATTAACCATTTTGTCTCATCGGAGAGACTTTTTTAATCTCTCTTCAATAACATCAAGTATCTCCAATGTTTGATTCATCTGCCAAGTAATCATCATTCAACCATCAACAATCAGCAACCAATCACTGCTCTCCATCCTGGCACCGGTCGAGTTCCACCACAACGTTATTCACAACCTACCGAATCACTCATCACCATATCGAGGAGACACTATTTCTTCTCCCACTGATATAAGAAAGTCACATTGATGAAGTCTTATTGGCTTTTCTCGTGTGGTCCCCAACTCCATCGGCTTGTCAAACAAATTTTACCCCTAGTCCCTTCAATACAAGGATGTCCCTAGATGATATAAGTTCCAAGTGGTCCCCATTGCCAACTTGACACCATGTCACTATAGTTGGCCAATCACCAAAGCTATTGAGTCATCGAAGAGACTCAAGGTAGAGTCCCACCAACAAAGCTAAGTCCCTTTGAAAAAATTTCATTACACACTCCACCGGACCATTGAAGAGACTCGAGATAGAGTCCCTTCGATGAGAGTAAGTCCTACCGATGATGACCAAGTCAAACCTTCGAGTTATTGAAGAGACTCAAAAAAATTTTGCGACGATCTATCCCCTTCCCCCCAATAAGACACAATGATGAACATACAAAGACCATCGGACCATCAATGGGACTATGGACAAGTTCTCGTTGATAAAGGAGAGTTAGTCAATTAAAGAGAAAACACAACTACTATAGGAAGTCGATCAAACCAGTAAATTTGAGGAACTTGTTTCCAACATGAATATTGTGTCCATTGCATCAGAATATCTCAAAGCTTTCCCTTTTTCCTTTTGAGGAGTACTGGTAGGTGCAATTCTAGGATTGTCTAATGATTTCAATAGTGCATCCTTCTGATTGGGATAGTTTTGCAACATGTCATAAATATAAATATTGGCTTTAGTTTTCTTCAAGTCTTCTACCACACTGTATTTTTCCTCACTCAAGTTGAGGTCTTTGTGAATATGGAAATTATTGGTTCTAAAACTACCTCTAAAAGTTCCCATGGGAGCTAGGGGATTATTATCAGCATGAAGATCAAGAGGAGTAGGGCCTACTCTTGATGGAATTCCATCAATTAAAGGATTCCTTTGCTTCTCAAATTATAAGTATTTTTGTTCTATTGGAAAGAAAAAATGTCAATAAAATTTGGATTTTCAAAAGGGCAAGTAAATTCATCTTCCTTTGAATGATGATTTGGGTTTGTTTCTCTCAACAATGCGACAAAATCTACCATCATTACATTCATGTTTTTAGGAAAATTTTGAGTATTCCACTACATAATCGTAGATACCCTCCACATCTCTGGACAAGTAGCCTTACTATTATCAAAGGTCTCATGGGGCCTGCAACCATTAGCATATGATTTTACCTTATTTTCAATATCTAGGGGGTTTGGGACCCCTCCATTGTTTACTTAGTATTCTAAGGTGTATTTGGTCTTTGTAAGTTGAAACTTCTAGCTTAGAAACATTAGGAGTTCTGATTATTACCTTGATTGTGGTTATAGTTTTTACTATTGCCATATTTTTTATTCTTTCCTATATGAGGAGAGTTCAATCTCAGACGGGTGAGTTCATTTGTGACCTGAGATAACATCTTCTTCATGGTTTCTAACTCAAAGTCTAGTTGATAACTTTATCCCGAGTTTGGAACTATTGTTTGTTGTTCAAAGAATGGTTTCCTTGACTCTCCTGTCCAATTAGCATTACTAATGTTTACCTCTTTCCCATAACTTGGGTATGTGAGAAGGGGTGTAGTATGAGCCTGATGGTAAGACAATAAATTATGCGATGAATTTACTACTCCTGTGATAGGATTCATCAAAGGTGTACAATAGCTCAGGGCGATGTTTATTGGAAGGATCTAATTTGTCATTCCTAGTGGACCTAATGATGGAAAATCCCCAGAAGGATTCCATTCTTGGGGATCCATTTGATGGGAAAATATTTATTGATTCATTGTAAATTTTATGCAAAGAATCTCTACTAGCGTGAGGTGATCTTCTTAGAAATAAGGTAGGTAAGGGATTTAAGGATTTGAAATGTGTTTGAATTGCAACTAACTTAGGTATAAGGTATGGATCAACGGGTCTTTTAAATATGTCTTGTCCAACCTCGTATTCTAAATAATGATGGGTTTGTTGGGATATTTCTTGCAAGATGCAAAATTTTGATACAAGATGGTGGGATCCGTGTAGATCTTGAATAGATTAATGAATTTAATTTCTAGATCTTGTAACATGGTAATTCATACCCCAGGTAAATTAAGATACCAGTTATAAGAAAAAAATTCTAAGGAGTATGGGAATGGCCTATAGAATATGTCTTGATCACCAATTTTGGCTCTATTGTAGATTTTTTTAAATATCTTTATGTGATCTTCTATTGTTCAAGATTCACCATATACGTATTTGGGGAAAAATTTATCTGGGTTTTTGGGTAATTCATGAAAAGGTCATCCCATTAATAATGGAGAAATTTCATCTACTATGGAAAATTCATTATTACTGGTGGAGGTACAATACCATCTATGTTCAGTGGTGAGACCAGACTTACAAGAAATTATTGTAGATACAGGTTTAATGGTGATGAAACTATGTTAGAAGCTTCACCTTTTCTTTTACCTTTATCACTTCTTACCTTCTTGTGTTGAGATAATTCAGTCAGATCTCATTTTTGGGGGGAAGATATAACCTGACTCTACAGTATTTTTCTAGGGAGAAAAGATACTATATTTTCTAGCTTTGCTAATGTTTAGGCTCTCCTTCTAGCACAAGTTTTGTTGAGGGTGGTTTTAACACTTCCAACTTGCTAAGCAATAATAGGTTATTGCTTCTTTTGAAAACTAGAGAAACTACTCCAAGGTTCCTTTATAGTCATGTCTTGACCGTGTGAGACAACACAGTGGTCATTATCAACATATTTCACAAGCGATCTAGGTATTACATTTTCTAGAAATAATCTCTGAAACATGCAATTCAAAAATGATAATTCAACTGTTCAAGAAATAAATTGCATTTCATATTTGTAGCAAATTTACATCAATGTAATGCTCTTTTCAATAATTCCAAACTTGGTTCAAATAAAATTCAAAAGATAGAAAGAGTAACAAGAGATTGAAATAAATTATAAATCTAATGGACAATGATAAACCTATTTTAGTAATCAATTCTAAAAGTTTAAATGAAATCCCACAAAACTATTATTAATGCAAATAGTCATTCATGCATTTTTTCATTCAACAATGATGCAATCTTCAAATAAAATGCAACCAGAAACAAGATTTTCAGATTTCATGCAATCAAAACACCATCAAGCATGTGTAGACCTGAGATGAAATATTACTTAAATCCAAAATATTACTCAAGATATGAACACTAATATATTCAATTTAGGTCTTCAATGGTCTGGTGGATTTTATTCATGGTTTGTTCCACTTGACCTCTGTTATTGTTCAACTTTGACTTGCACTTAATTAAAATATTTACTCTTAACTCTACTTCTCTTACCCAAACAAGAGTTTTGTCTTGGTCTTCCTCTTCAATTATAATAACTCTTAGTAGTTCCTACATTAATGTCTTTTATTTTATGAAAATTGGGATGTAATCTTCCCAAACCAATAGCTTTTCATCAATTGTTAACTTAATTTTTTGAACTACACTATCTTCATCACTAATTGAGAGATAAGAATTTATTAATTTCTTTAGCACCTTAGTTGCTAAAGACAAAAAATCTGATTCGCATTGTTGCACTGCCAAAATCCATTTGTCTGAGTCAGAATGCTTGAACTCACCTTTTAGGGTAGCCTGCAATGAAAACTCAAGAGATACAGTATCAATTAGTCCAATCAAATTATTTATGTAGGATGTAAGCTGGGCCGCTTGAGCTTTTACCTCTTCAAAATTACAAAAACCAGAGATTTGAAGAGACTGCTTCTCTCCTTCCCTAGTTTGGAATCCCAAATCAACTCGCTTGAATTGGTATTCCACTATCCTTATTTCTGATTCAAGTTTATTAGCTAATGGGATGGTTATTTTATGTTTTGTTGCCTCAATCATCCATTTTTATATTTGATATTCTCTAGGCTCTCTTTCTTCTGTGAGCCGAAGACTAGAAAGCTTATGAAAAAATTCTCAGCCTTTGATTTGAGATACTTTCCATGTACATCCTTTACCTTATTTGAATATTATGATTTATCCAAATAGGCATAGTGGGATATGTTTCTCTATGAGGAGAAGAGAGGATTTATGTGCTAAATGGGAGCCTTCTGCATCATCTTCTTTTTTTGTCTTTCTTTGCTCCATTTTTGGTCTAACCAATTCTTCTTCTTGAACTTTTTCAACATGAATCTCGTGTTCTTCATGAGAATGTTCCTTATGATTATGTTTTGTTTGGTCTACTTCTTTCTCACCATGTTTTTTTGGTATATTTTATCCAACATGAACCTCTTCTTCAATAGGAGGTTCTCCTTGTGCTTCCTCTCTTGTAGGAATTTCAATTTCCATCTCTCCCTCCTCTTGTACAACTTCTTCTTCAATAGTCTTAGGAATTTCTTCCTCTCTAGATGGTGGCTCTTCTTCAAAAAGTGGAGGAGGAGGGAGAGGTATATTAGGAGGAGGTGAGGGTAGTGGGGATTCATGTGGAGGAGTGTAGGAGTAGGTTTTTTGAGCTTTCCTCTAGGTAGCTCTTTCCCTAATTTCCTCTCCAATTTTTTCTTCCTTACCAAAATTATCCTTATTTAGCTTCCTCCTCATTGGTTCCTCTTGCAGTTTCTTTGTTAGGGGTAGTAGCAAGAGCTAATGATCTTTCTCTTGTCTTGGCCTTTTCAGCTACCTTTGCAGGGTTTGGCAGCTTCATTAGTTGAAAAGGGTGTCAAAGCCATTTGAGGGAATGGGCTATGACACCTTGTGCTCTTGTCTTAATTTCATTGATTTCATCCACAAAATAATCTTCATTGAAGATAAGTTGATTATATACTTATTTCTTGCGATAGATGGGATCAAGGACTTTCCCATCTTCCTTCACTTCTTAGAAACATTAGCTTCTATGTAAGATTTTATCAATGGTACTATCAACTGATAATAATTTTTCATCTGCACTTTGAATTCTTTTTCACAATTAGCCTAGTGGTCTTCAATTTTAGGGTCATGAAAAAACAAGGAGCATATCACCTTCTCAGTCTTGTCAATTGGGTCGAACCAATGTCAAGCATCATTATATATCACAAAATTGTATTTTGAGATCTCAACATTAGCCCCCTTCATATTTTACATATTGGGACAAGAATATACCCCCATTTTGATGGGGAATCTTTACCGATATTTATGCTTTCCTGTAATTAGTTGGTGAATCTCCATCACCTATTTGCATACTTCCAACATGATCATTTTGTTTGAGGGGTACCTGGGGAGCTTATATGACATCTTGTGGAAGCTTGCCACTTAGATATAAGTAAAATTTATAAATTGGATATTAAGCTTCCCCCATGCTTTCAATGTCTCCATAGCTTCATTGGAGATCCTGCTGGATAAATATTCCTCTAGTCCTATGACCACTACATAAATAAAGTTGTCATTGACAACATATAAATGTGTGTAACTATCCTCGAACTTCAGTTGAGGATAATGTTCATATATGGAAACTTCTTCAAGTAGATGCCAACAAATAAACCAAGTACAAGTTCATGTAGAACTTTGATGCTACTAGAATAGTCTTCAAATGATCAAGAATGGTGTTACTTATTAGAGTGGCCTAGTAAATTTTGTCTTGCTTTGAGTCATTGATGGTCACAATGAATGATACCATCCATGGGTAGAAACCCCTAGCATGGGGATATCCAAACACCCTACTTAATAGGACTATTACACCATTAATATCTTCTTTGAACTCACTTTATGCTACACCCTAGCCATCTTGAGGGCTACTTTCCTCAGGGTAAGAAACACCTGATTGTTAACATAAGTGAGTTTTCTTGCCTCATCATCACCAAAGTACTTGATTTCCTTTTTCATATCAATCGATTCATATTAGGGGTGGATAGGAATCCCAAAAATATTCTCAATCATATCTAGACTCACAATGAGCACCACTTCTCTTGATGAACCCATCACCTTCCTCATTCTATGAGTGTAGTAGTGGGAACATGTAAGGACTAGCTCTGGATATTGAATGGTCAGTGGGAAAGCAGGACCTTGCACCAATCTAGAATTGCCTAGTGATGTAGCAGCACATGTTCTTTTTTCTTCATCACTTATTCTCCTTTTAAATTCATCCACGTCCACATGAACGAGGACAATGTCTCCAATTTTAGTGTATGGGGAGAAATTTTTTGAAGGTGGATGGTATCATTTGTATTGGTACTTCATCTTTGCGAGATCCTTTAGTGGCATATCTCCTCCATGTAAAAATACTATGTGTTATAATTTATTTATACTAGAAGAAAGTAGGTCTTCAAGAACCAAGTTATATTAGTCTAGATATATTCTATTTTGCAAAATAAAACTTGTTTGAAAGAGGGCAAGAGTGCAAACAAACATTTCGGTGATCGGGCCTCGAGCCTCCCATTTACCTCTTGTCAAATGGTTAAAACATCATTAGTGAGAAAAGTTTGTTTCAAATTTCCGATCTTTTGGAGGTTGGGTATTGGGGATGCCCCTTACCTCTTGTTTCATACAACTATCATTGTTTAGGCAAAAACATTGATGATTGATGTTCAATGACTTGATCATAGTCTGCTCGAGAGTCAAAAGTTGGGTCTAACACTTATCTCTTATTTGCAACCTTTTGAGCTTAAGGAGTAAGTTTGAATACCAACATTTGAGAAGCTTTAAAAGCTATCAAGAGTTAGAAGACTATTCTACCCTTTGATATTAATTTTAAGATTTTGGCATTCAATAATAGAAAACCTCGAGGTCCGATATTTGAACATTGTTATAATTCACTTCATTTAAACTCTTCTCAGAATTCTCAAAAAATATGTTCATCGAAATTGTTCATTTGACTAAGGTGAAAATGGTTTTCACTATGGTTTTGGGGATTGGGGGTTGGAGTTTCAGGATACCTTCTATCTCAATAAGAAAGCACGTTAACAACCTGTCCGATCAACGATGCCCGAAAGAGTTCTCAAAACAAGGAACTTTTCGCTTAGTGTTTGTATGTGATATCAGAGATCAGGGATCGAGAATACCTCTTAACTTTTTACCTCAATAAGAAAGCATGTAAAAGGTATGTCCGATGGCCGACACCTGAAAGAGGGGTTTAAGGATTTTTGCTAAGTCTTGGCTTTGGATTTTTGGGGTCAGAGTTTCGATCGCTTGTTTATTCATTTGTCAACAGGGCTCATAACCAAAACCTGAAATCTTTATCTTTGGGATTACCGAGACTTGTGATTATTTGGAAAAGGATCGGGGGTCAAACATTATCATATCACTTGTTGTATCATCGACTTAATGAGTAATATGATCATCCGACAACTGACACTCAATAGGTTGGTTCAAGAAATGCCCAAAGAAAATAAAACATTAACAAGGCCGAGGCTTGATGCACGATCGATGATGTCATAAACATGCTTGATTGATGCATTGGATGAAAAATTTATCTGGCAGAGTGAGAAAATAACAAAACAAAAGGAGCAAAACAAAGAAAAAAAATGAAAAAAGAAAATAGAAGGAAGAAAACGAGAAGAAGCCTCAAGACTAGATCGACCAAATGCAAAAATAAATGCCACGAAGGAAAACCCATGAGCCAAAACCCAAGAAAAAATGATTTCAAAGTTTAAACATTGATGATAATAAAATCCAACATGGTTAACCTATGTGGGAGAAAGTGAAAGAAAACACAACCAGGTGCACAGGAATACGCACAAGCAATGAACAAACAATACGAACCAGAGCATGAAAACAACCACAAGCACGGATGGGAAAACACAACAAGCCTACATAGCACAGTCAAGGAATCACACCAGCAATGGAGGTTTTCACACAAAGTTGCAAAGCTCAAATGCAAATACAAAGGGTGAATGTAAAAATGAGGTGTCAAAACATGATAATATCCCCTTCGACAGCTTCATTAATTAGATTAAGTGGTGCATTTAAAACTCTGCATCAGTGCAATTAATTTGAGCGAGCGATATGATAGGAATGGGGCTTGAGGGGACAAAATGTCACCATCTTCGAGCCTCGAGGATCGATCATTCAGCATGAGAAATGCCTAACATCCAAAGTTCGAAAGGGCGAAACACAAAAAATTGTCGAGCATAGAGATAAGGATCGAGGATTGGGCCCGACGTTCTCGGTATACCAATATGAAGAAGCCCAATTGCCTGAATCTCGATAAGCTACTCGAAGGAAAGAAAATAAGGAAAGAAAGGAGGGAAGAGAAAAGAGGGAAAGGGAAATAAAAAGGAAGAGAGAGAAAAGAAAGACAGAAGTAAAATGATAACATGCAAAAAGAAAAAGGGGTCCTTAAGTACAAAATGGGGTATGAGTGAAGGCACAACACAACCCATCTTTGTGTCATTTGTCTAATAGTACTCTCTAAGTTATCCCTAAGGGGGTTGTTGGTCTAAATAGGTGTTTTATCTATCTAGGTTTTATTTACATGTTAAGCTCACTTAGGTCATTGCAGGAATCTTTTTAGTTAGTGTTATTCGTCACTCAATCTTAAATTATCTTTTTTAAATTTAATGCTTGTGTCCTAGGTCATTTAATATTTATTGAGGTAGTTGTCACATTGTACAATATTAATATACATGCCATGATCTTTCCTAATCATAGCTCGCAACTTTCCTTTATAACCAAGGCATCATGTGTATAATTAAATTCAATTTGGCAATCTTGTATCTATAATCATAGAATGGTATTTCTACCATTTATCTCTTGTGGAAGTTATTGTTGTCTTCTAGGTGATCCTGGTGTGTTGAGGAGTTCACCATAAACTCTTACAAACATTACATTGTATTTGATTCATTTCAATCAACATATTTGTGGGCTTATAGACTAGATGCTCCCTTAAGAGACCTTCCTTCATCCATTATATCTTCCCACCTTGTCCTATTTAGAGTTGGATAACACCACCACAAGTGGCTATTGCACCCATCTTTAACAAAGTATAACTTCTTTTCATATTCTATTTAGTGGGGTTTGCCATATTTTTCTTATCAAATTGTGATGATTGTAATTGTATTCAATGGGGTTTGTTATAGCTTGTAAGGGTCCATATTGTGATTAGTATGGCTTATATATCTACAACATATCCATGTTGGTCTAGTCTAGTTGAAGACATGGTTTGCAACATATAACTCAACCAAGTTATAAATTGTATAAATTAATTACATTTCAACTCATAAGGGTCTCAAATCTAAGAAAATTACTAAGTAAAAGAATGGATATATTTTTGAAACTTTTCATCTAATCAATTATCATGTTATGGTCCTTGATTCAAGCTAATCATCTCATTATACAACTTTGATACACTTTTTTGGACACTTTGGGAACTAAATCCTAATAGTGAACACCCAACCCAAGGAAATGTATATTACACTAATTATAAAATTAGATGAATATGAGTCTTGCATCTCCTCCCTTAGTGATGTACGATTTTAGATACTAGAATATCTCAAACACCTAACTAGTGAAGAATCATCTCATGACTAATATAATAATACTAACTCTAGGTTTACTCCAATATAATGCCTTAGTGTCTAAAATTAGATTTCTCAAATTTGATGGTGTATACCATAATAGTTGGGTATACTGTATTGAAAAATATTTTACTCTCCATATTACTCTTTAACAGGATATGGTTCCTATTACCTCAATTAACTTATAAAAAATAACTAATCTTACATATAAAAAATTGTATAGGAAGGCCAATCTTGAATATCATTGGACTGAGTCATAGAACTTCTTTTGGTTTTTTTAAAACATGACTCTTCAAACAAAATAATTCTTAAGAAATGCAAAGAAAGTTTAACCTTGGTGGGTCACGTGAGGAATGGCATTCAACATATTAATCCTAGTAGATGGTGGATGTGACCCTACACATGGTGCTTGTTTGCTAGGTTTTCACCATGGAACTTTCCCAAGGCACCAAAAAAAGGGTTTTTCACCATTGAATGAATTATTTCTCTTTACTATTGATTTTTTGTGTTTTTTTAATTTTTTTCATGCATTGAATTTCTTAAGGTGCATTATATTCATTAGATCTTCTAGGGATTGAATTTTTAGGGTGGCCAAATAATATTCCCATGACCCATATTTTCTATAATGATGAACAAACCTAACCAATTGGGTTCAAACTTGCCTTTCTTGTGACGGTATTGTATATTTTATTGGTTTTTCTTAGTGAAAAATGATGTATTGAAGGATGAACTTCAAAACAATCACAAGGTGTATGTTAATGAAATGGCTTCTACCCACTTAGAGAAGTATTTGGTGGTGGTGATGATGAATTTGTTGGCATTGGAGGAAGAAGGATAGATTTTTTCAATGAGGTATAGTCCCCACCATGAAAAATTCTATGGATCTATAATGCGTTGGAGTTCTTGGGATGGTGCATGCATCAAGTCACCATGTTGTTGGCATGGGTGGCATGTCCTAACAAATTGATGTGAATCTTGTTCCATTGTCAACCAATTATATCTAGTTTACAACAATTTATTAAAAAGGGTAGGACCACAAGAATGTGCCTCACATATTATATCATGAACGCCACCTATAGAAGTTTGGGCCTCTTTTGAATCTAAGAACATCAAGAGGGTTCCTTCAACTTTCCTTGATAAATCATATCACCTAACAAGGTGAAATGAGATGACTTACATAGTGGATAGGTTAGATGGAAGGAT
This sequence comes from Sequoiadendron giganteum, assembly GCA_007115665.2. Classification (NCBI taxonomy): domain Eukaryota; kingdom Viridiplantae; phylum Streptophyta; class Pinopsida; order Cupressales; family Cupressaceae; genus Sequoiadendron; species Sequoiadendron giganteum. The sequence goes on along the minus strand of CM021104.1, from coordinate 676,390,578 downwards.
GCTATCATATAGGTATTTATAGATATACCGGTACCATGGGAAATTGGGACCAACAATGTCACGTACGAGTCTAAATTCAAGAACATCATAGGCAAGAATTAGTCTTAGCTCTACTAGGAATTCACATTTTTGACTATTTTGAGGCATGTCTAATAGGTATCAAATTTCTACCATATCACCTACTACTTTATTTGTTAAATTAAATAGTTGATCAAAATGAATTTTTGTGAAGTATTATTCAAATTTATCTACTATACATTTGTATGGGAACAATTTATCATCTTTTTTTTATATTAAACATTTACTTGTTTTTAATCTAATTATGAGTCTCCATGTATATGTAACTCTATAACTTTCCATTGGATAGCTATTTTAAGTCCTCTAATTAATACCTCGTACTCAAAAATATTTTTTGTGTAGGGGAACACAATACAATAGGGTTTTGAAATGCAATATCTTTGGGGACTTACAAACAATACCCCTACCCCCAAGCCATGTTAAGTAAAGGATTCATCAAACTACAATTTACAACATGCATCCTCATCAAGAGAGAAGATACCCTCATCTAGGAATTTAGTCAAAAGTAGGTGATTATCCATCAAAGGCACATTTACAAGTTGATCAACAACCACCTATCCTTTAATATCCTTTCTCTCTAGAAATGTTCAATATTAAATTCACTAAGTATCATGACCCACTTTTCATTGTTTTGTGAGATTATCTTTTGATAATAGGTACTTAAGTGGGTCAACTTTAGATATGAGTTTATTTTTATGATTGAGAATGCGGTGGCTTATCTTTATGGAATAAAAACAACTACAAGGCATGTTCATTCAATTGGAGTATAATTAATTCATAAACTACTAAAGTATGAGAGATCTAATAAATGGATCTCTCATTTCCACTATTATCATGTTGTGCTAATAATGCTACTAGTGCCATTTTCAAAGTTGAAACATATAGAAGGATTTTTTTATCTAGATTTGGAGGCATGAGCACCAAAGGAAATGCAATGTAATATGTAAGTTACTGAAAATATTATTAACAATTATCATCCCACTTAAAGATTACATTTTTTTGCAAAATATGGGAGAACGATTGACACTTATTGGAAAGTTTAGCTATGAAGCATATAATGGCTTGTATCTTTTCTTAGAGATTGCATAGTTCCTTTATTTTCTCCAATGGTAGCATATCAACTATTTCTTTGACTTTTGTTGGAAAATATTCTATGCCCCTACAAGACATAATGAATCCAAGGAGTTTCACAGATGTGACATCAAATACACATTTTCTAGATTCAAAGACAATTGGTATTTCTCCAAGTAGTCAAATATTCTCTTTGAGACCAACACATATCCCTCTCTTGTTTTTCATTTACCCAAAATATCATCAACATATTCTTCCATTATGTCATGAAGTAGATAGGGAAATATCACAATCATAGCCCTTTGGCATGTAGCTCCCACTCTCTTAAGTCCAAAAGGCATCACTTGGTAGAAAATGATTCCCCAAGGAGTGATAAAAATTTTTTTACATTGGACCTCATCTTCTATCCTTATTTGATTGTACCCCAAGAATCTATTTGTCAATAAAAAAAATTCATGTCTTGTTGTTAGATCCACAATGATATCAATGTTGGGTAGTGGGAAGTCATCTTTCAGACATGCTTTATTCATATCTCAAAATTTTGTACATATTTTGATTCCCATAGTGGGTTTGGATAGTGGAACAATATTAGAGACCCATTAAGATATCCAATTGAATGAATAAATCCTGACTTAAGGAGCTTATGTATTTTTTCTTTCTCTTGAAGGGAAATTCGTGGATTCATTGTCCTTAACTTTTACTTCACAAGTTTAGCATATGGATATACTACCAAGTGACATACTACAAGAGATGGATTAAGTCATGGTATGTCTACATAATTCCAAGAAAAGTTCTTGCATCTCCTTCTAAGAAAAGTTGATATTATTTCATTATTTTATTAATGTTACAACCATGAGGGTGATCTTTGGTTCTTCTTTTGTTCTCATGGGTTGAATTTTATTGTTTCTTCAACCAATATTGTGAATGTTTCCTAATAATGGGGAGGGGTCAAATACTACATCTTCTAGCACCTCGGTGAGGTTTTCACTAGAAGATACGTCTTTTATTTTTACTTTTTCATCGTCCAAAAGTTTCTCATTGAGGTTTTCAATGAGGGACTATTCTTTCTTACTTTTTCCTTTTCTATTTTTTTTATTAAGACACAAGATTTCTCCCCAAAATAAGCAACATTGTGTAATTTAGTTTTAATTCCTCCCTTGTTATTTCATATAGGTATGTACTCTCAAACTTCCATAAGTTTGGAATTTGGCTCATCATTTTGAAATGTGTCAACTATAGGAGGTCCTTATTGGTCCCAATCTATAAGTTCAAGATAGACAAGTGGAAGATCAATGGATTTGGATGGTATAATGGTATAGATGATCATTTCATTGAAAATTTTGGTAATATGTTCTAAAGTTTCTTCATTGGTTCTCTCATGGACGTGTTTTTGACAACAATAGAGGCCTTAAGTTACTTTATTGTGGGCACACTTAGGATTGTAAGGTACCATTTTAGATGACCCATATCCAATTCCTAAGGTAACCTATATTATCCTTAGGCTGTATTGGATCCATTATTCCTTGATCATGTACCCCTACTCCTTTACCTTTATAACCCATATTTTTGCATATATCATGACCCTTTGGAAATATTTCTACTTGCAATGTAGGAATATATTCCTCTTCTTCCCCATAGAGCCACAAAAATATGTTTTCAATTTTTTTCATTTTCTAAGATCCCTCATTGTTTAAATCTTTTGAAATTTAGCTCAGTTTTTCTTAGGAGCAACCTTGGCTAATCATGTGACTTGGGAGAGAGTGGGATTTTTCCTACATAAAAATATTTTTGTAGTCTAAAATATCCACACCCTTTGTTAGTGATCTTGACCTTGATCGCAAGGATGGTTTTTGAGGTGGATGTTTTTTTAAGTGTGGAGTACTCTAAGTGGGATGAAGAAGTGGATGTGACATCACTAATCAAAAATTATATGAATGGTTGTAATTCCCTTCCAAGAATATTTAGTTTTGGAAAGGTTGAGGGTCTATGGGGAGAGTGACCTCACTACTATTATGCAAGAATGTGTTGCATTGATGGAAAGTGGAAGGAACAAGTTGTATAGCATGTATCCATGGTCAACATAGAAGAATATTAGAATGGATACCAAGTTACAACATTTGACATGTGGTATCCATAGTATCTTATCCAACTTATAAAGGTAACTTTATTGTACTATTTGATTCACATTCAACATCATCATAATATTTAATAGTTATCTTATTCTGGGGATCAATGACACCTTCTAAGTATCCCAAATGTTTTATTAATTGTAAAGTGTGTAAATTAAGGATACATCCAAATCTATTAGGATGTGTTTGATTTTTATTTTGTGGATGAGGTCTTTAATATGAAATGATTTATTATGAGGTACATCAATGTATAAATATTTTTCTATGAATGCAAGGTGGTGTGAATAGGAGAGAATCCATATCATGGCCTAAAACTATCTAATATTGATGCCACTCAGGTCATGATATTCTTGCAATGCTTTATCTAATATTTTTTATGGATGGGGGAAGTGTGAAGTAACTTGCACAAGATGGCTATTTAGGTTGGATTCTTACCAAGATGATCAAGGATATTGTATTCAGATGATGTGGATGGGGATGACGAGGAATAATCTCCTTGGATAGACACTCAACCAGAGTGTGTGGAGATAATATAGTTGGTGGCCTTGATGGTTATGATGGTAATTTGATCATTATATTCCTTGATGTACTTTTCAATCTAGTTATTAATGTTTTATCAATGAGGTATTTTTCAATTTTTAATCTTTTATTGATAATTTCATCAAAATAATTTATGCATTATAGTTACAAGTGGAATCTCATTTCAAGATATAAGTTTTGAACAAAAATAGTTGCTAATTGTTTTCTGGCATATGATAAGGGAATATACTAGCAATTGATGTGTTTCCAACATTGTAAGAAGAGGGTAAAACCTTCCCCTCTTTTTTTCTTGGTATTACACAAATCTAGCATTGTGACTTCATGCTTAAAGTTGTATAAAAAATGAGCTACAAATCTCTCAACTAGATATGTAAATGTATAAATTGAGCCATGGGGAAGATGTGTAAACCACTATAAGGCTTATCCCCCTAGGCTCCTAAGAAATAGTCTCATAATATACACATCACTAGATAGAAAACTTATTGACATACTATGAAAAAATATTTGATGTGCTCTCTAGGATCACCCTTTCTATAGGAAACTTATTGGCATTCTATGAAAAATTATTTTATGTGTTCTCTAGGATTACCCTTTCCCTTATAATTGTCAGTTTTGGGAATTTTCATAGTTCTTAGGAAAGGGGGTAGCTAAGATAGAATTGTCAAAGGGAAAAGGACATATGTCCTCAAAACTATGTCTTCTTTTGCTAACTTACTTGAAGCCCTTGGATCATATTCCTCATACTTTGTAGTTCTTCGAAAAGTTCAATTTTTGATGTATTATTGGATGTGGAATCTAACATATGGTGATATAAATTCTTAATTATTTTGTTGACATAAAGATATTAGAATATAGTTTTAATTTATTTATTTTATGTGAGAAGGATGGGTTGATATGTTGATATGTGGAGATTGGAATGTTATTTGTATTTGAAATATGTTGGTGTAATGGATTGATTTGTTAGTATGTTGATGTGTTGGATATTTGGGGTTGGATGAAGTTTAAATTATTAGTGGATGTTATGCTAGATTGGGTAGATTTTTGGATGGATGTTTGTATGTGTATGGTTAGTTGGGTGGGTTTAAGCATAACATTGTATCCAAGATATTATTTCCTAGTTGGGAAGATATGTTTGAATATGATATGAATTGATCTAGGACTGGTTGAGATATTTGTGAAAGATTAAATGTATGGGTGGGTTGATGAGGAAGAGATTGGGACCCCCAAATTATATCTAGAGGATAGATTGATTATGAAGGGGCATTAGAAATATCTTTCCTTCTAGTTTTTAAAATATAAAATTTAGGTGGAATTTTAACACCCTTTTTTATGAGTTCTAACACAATGCTATCTTTTTCAAGTTTAAATAAATTTTCCTCATGATCTCTAGGTTATGGGGGTCTTGGGAAAATTCTTGCAACCTAGGAGAATGTTAAGGTTAGTCTACATAAAAATCTTCATTATTATGTGATGAGGGTTGATTAGTGATGCACTCTATGGTGACATGTTCATGGAATTCCATATCATTTTCATCTTGGACTCTAGTGATTGACATGCAAGAGATAAACCTAATATTCTTTTGGATGTGGATTTTTGAGGATGGATTATGTTTTGGTGATTTTGAAAGGATGGGGATTTGGGGATTATTTGGACCTAGGTTTGATCAAATTATAGTGATAACGGGATGATATGCATGTTTAGGATAAATGTGTTATGATTTGGAAAAGGGTTATGTGAAAAAGGTTTTGATCCTTAGATTAAGGGATACTTTTAATGGGATTGATTTGATTTTTGGATATTTTATATATTTTTGATTGATAAGGTGAATGATTAGGGATGATTATTACAAGACCAAAATTGTATCAAGAAAAATTTAGATCTTTAGGGATGATTTGGATATATCATTTCTTACTTATGATAGAAACGTTCCTAAGAAAGATTGTATAGGGATTTTTTGGAGACTTGAATTGAGGTAGAAAAATTATCAAGCTACATAACTCAAAAATAAGGTCTAGATTAATATATTACTTAAGATGAGAAATTTTTTAAGCACCACACAAGCTAGAGATAAATGATATAAGGATCTAGATTAAAAAAAAAAATTAAAATATTTTATGATGGATAATATTTTGACTAAGGGATGATTAAATGATAAGAAGATTATTATTTTAATGATGTAAGGATGGGAAATATTATGATTGGTTGGATATCAAAGGTTTATTTAAATAAAATGAGTGTGAGATGATAGAAAATAGTTTGGTGGATATTAGATGATTAAGGAAGATTAGGATGAGCTAATGACAAGGTCTAAAATAAGGATTATGGATGACCAATATGGGGAGGAAAATTCAGAATGATGACTATGGTTTTTTTTAAGTAGGCTAAACTTTGATAATGGCTTAGGTGATGGTGTGAGATGACAAGCCCAAGTATATTCTTTGAACTAAATTTTTTGATTTTCTAACCAGGTTATGGAAATGATTGGTTGTAGATCAATGTAATGCAAGAAATTCATGGAATAATACAAGTGCAATAGAGTGAAACATAGGTGTTGTTTGATAGAGCACAAACATAGCAGAAATAAATGCCAAGACTGATTTGATAGAGCACATGCATAGAAAGATTCAACACAGACACAACTTGATAGAGCATAAGGGTAGAAAAATATAACACAAGTGTAGTTTGATAGAGAGCAAGAATAGAAAAATGCAAAAAAGGCACATAAAGATCTAACAAAACTGCAATTCTATACTCTAGGTGTGTTGAATGTATTTTGACAAGAGATATAAAACACACACAAACACATTGGATGACCATACCTTTTAGGTGATAAAGTTGAGTGGATTTTACCGGGTTCTCCCATGAAGGTCCACATAAAACACATTAACAAAAACCTAAAATTAGTTAAGTAGGAGTGTATAGTTAGTGTAGGCCCACTATCCAAAGACTAATACCTCTACTTAGGGAGATACATGTTGAGTAGCTTTGAGCATGATACTATACCTGCACTACACTAAGAGCTAGTTGAATGGTCTTATTCTAAGCTACATAATATTTCTAGGGATTCCTCTAAATACTACAATGATATGTGAGGCATAACCATGAATAGTAGTCATTCACAAGTGTGGATTAGGAAATTTTGGCAAGAAATCTCAAGCCATCCTTGTACCTCTCATATTAGAATCACCTACGCATCAAGGCTTTACTAAACATGAAACAACTAGATAGAGGTACAAATTTCATTCACCCCCCTTTATATACCCCACTAGTAACATGTGGTTGATTTTTCCCCTTTGGGGCAATAAAATCTCCAAAAATATATCCTAAAGGAAAGGACAATGCTAGTTATTTTTGATCCCCAAGATCACACTAAGTGTGAGGGGAGAGCATACAAACAAAACTAGAAAACCCTAGGATCTAATCTAATACAAAAATAAGGAAATTTGAGGTTTTTGATCCCCGATATTACACTAAGTGCAAGGGGATGGCATGCATCTACAAACTCCTTCATACATAGAAAATAAGAGGTCTTTAACCCACTTATCTAGCTTTAGTTTCGAAACTAGTGATAAAAAAATTGGACAAACGAATCTATAAAACTACAAGTTAGTAGTTTCATATTTTAAGCTTTGATAGGCATAAACAAGCTACACCACTAGGGTTAGCCAAAATTTTAGCTCGAAGCAAAGAAAATATAAAAATGAAACAAATGAACAAAAGTATATATTTATGAAATAGAAGCTCTAAATGTCTAAACCAAAGAATAAATTAACAACTTAGAAGCACAAAATGATAGAGAAAAAATAAAATTATACTTGAATAAAATCATAATTATATCAAATGTAGGTGTTCAAATTCGCTACACATGCATAAGTAGTCTTTCCATAGGTGTGGAAATTTTACATAGAGGCATGAAAATTCTACACAAAAGTGTCGAATATTAGCACAGAGGTGCAAAATATCTTTGCAAAAGAACAAATCTAAAGAAAACATAAATCTAAAAGATAAAACTAAAAAACTAACCCTAATCTTTAAAAAGTATGGATTAGAAAACCTATAAAATAAAATGTTAGAAAGCTATAAAGATACCAAACAACACTAAGACTTAGCAAATCTAAAGTCTTTAAAATCCTAAAAAGGAAAGAAGCTTTTGAGACCCTATATTATTAAAACCTATTCCAAACCCTAGGATTCCTGATGCAAAACCTACAACAAAACATATTCGATACTCTGCAAAAAAAACCTAACATTAGCAATAAAACCCTAAAACCTTAAGATAAAATGAAAATTTAATTGAACACCTAAATAAAAACCCTAAAACCTGTAATAAACATATTAGGAAAACCTTCAAATAGAGGGTTAGGAAAAATACAAAATGAAACAAAAATAGCCAAGGGTTAGCACTTAAAACAATTAAAAATCTAAGAAAAATAGAAGCATGGTTTATCATAACAAAAGCATTGAAATTTGGAATGCAAGCACATTGAGTTATTGCATAAACATTATAGGATATAATAGATGGGTTGAAAATCACTTTGAAAGCATGCATTTGTTGAATGGAAGTGTTGAATTATAGAGCCAAATGATGAACCAAAAATTGCAACTAACAACTCAATAAAAACTCACACAAAATGTCAAAAATAGAGATGTGGGTCCCACTCGATGTTCCAAAATGAGGATAAAAAAATATATTGAATTAAAATAGAATAAGAAGAATGCATAAAACACATAAATATATACTCCATGATTGAGCTAAATAGGATGCACCCTAAGCCTATTGATATGCTCTATGTAGATAGAATATGGATTGCTCTAAAAATGTTTTTGTATAACCTTGTTGCAATGGAGACTATGGAAGAAAATTGGTAGCATGAAGTTACTTGCAATAGACTTGATTAAAATTAAGGGTGAAGGCTTCTAGTTATAAAAGAGGCTCAAATGGATGGAGGGATGCCATCTTGTCACAAGATCGAGGGCTCATGTTAAGAGGTGTTCTCAAGAAAGAGATAAAGGAAACATGTCATGTGGGGTTTAATGGTCAGTGAAGGCTAAATGATGGAGATTGGATAAGATTGTGGGATATTATGATAGGATTCCCAAAAGAGGATTTTTTTGAAATTTTGCTTTTTCTACATAGGTAAAAATTTAAAATTATATTTTATCGATAGGTTAGAGATGGCTCATGCAAAGTCAACTAAAAAGGTGAGATTTTTCCCTAGAGTATTTAAGGAAGAAGAGGTGAAGAATTATTAGGTGAATGTGCAGGCATGCACATGTAAAGAGAGTGACACATAGAAGATGATGACAAGTTTGGAGTTTTGAGAAATGTTAAATTAGGAAAAAGGTTAAGTGAGGATTAGAAGTTTATTAATTAAATAATTAATTTCTAGGATTAATTAATTCATGGGTTTAGGAAAATTAAATGGAAAAGATTAAGGTTGAAATAATTAAATTAATTAACCTTTAGAAGAAGGGAACAAGGAACATTAATTTAATAAATTTAGAGGAATAAAATGATGATTAATTAAATGATTAAATATTTGTTTAATTATGGGATAATGGGATAAATTAATTACAATTTAGAATTTTAATTAATTTTAAAAAAGAAAGTTAGATTTAGTGTGTCTACACCATCAATATATTTGTGTTTGGATTATGTGATAGTTCAGTAAATTTGATGAGTAAGAAAAATGATATGATCAATTTATCCTTAATAGAGTTAGAGTACATCACAAGCACTAATGCTTGTAAAGAGTTTATTTGGATTCTTAGATTATTTTTGGATGTTAAGTTGGATTAGAGGGTATTTAAATATTATTGTAATAGTCAAAGTTTCATTACCTAAGTGGTGAACATAAAATTTCATGCACGAACAAACACATTAAAATATAATATCATTTTACTCACATGAAATGGTGGAAGATAGGGGAATTATTAGATAAAGTTGATAATTTAGAGAATTTCATAGATAATTTACTAAATATAGTTAGAATATAGAAGTTGAAGTGATTTGGTAAGTCTATGGACCTCTTATCTTATAGAAAATAGTTGAAAATGTTGGCATTTTGTTTTCTCTTACACGATGTTCAACAAATCGGATAATACTAGGAAAGATGTCTCAACCTTTCATCCTAATCATATAAAATAATTAAGGGTTTGGAATCTAGATTTATATATTAAATAGAAAGCACAGATTTCCCCCTTATTTAAGAGTTATTTTCCACCTTATTTAAGTGTGATTGTCCATCAATTCAAACTAAACTAACTTGCTCTTCATGCTACTCACCACTTGCTAGGGAGACTTTCCTTTGAGTGACATATTTTGCTGATAGAGATTTGTACACTGTTAATAGTAATTGAGTTTTATTGACAGAAGTTATTATTTTCCAAGTTGATTTTTTAAAAGTGAAATCAACTAGTTTTATTTAGATAGATTAAGAATTAAATGGGAATCTTATAAAATTGTGTTTTCATTTGATTGTATACTTGTTTCATGAAAATTGTCAATGCATTAGTTCAATATTATTTTTAGTTAATGATGAACAAGTTTTGTTTGAATAAAATATATGTTATTGTTACTTAATTGATTATTAAGCTTTTACAATGAAAGTCTATAATTTTCATTTGTAAAAAATATTTTAATTCACACAAACAAAAATACTATTTTACACTATAAGTAAACATTTTCTTTTAATATTTATATCAAATCTTTAGAATCATTTAACTATCTAATATGAAAGCTCTTGACAAGGACTAAAGAGTTTCTATATTGTCAAAGTTACTTAAGACACAATTCTAATATTATTCTCTAATTGACTCGCTTAAAACCACTCAATTTCATCAATAAACTAAAAACTCGTCAACTATATTTTCAATTAACACACATCTATATTCCTTATCAACAGATTTCTTTTAAGTCATGAAAAGTGTTAATAAGTGTTAATAGAAGTTCTAGGGGCACCTAGTACATATCAAGCAACAAAACGCTATCTTGTGAAGATTTGGAAGAGGGGCAAATTGTTTTCAATTCCTTGGACGCGGCCTGGGTAGATGAACTTTTATTGGGCAAGGCAAACGAATATTTTTCACTGAACAGCTGTTGTGTCCTACCTCCCAAGGAATCAAATCAGATCTCAATAAAGATGGAAGAGAAATGAAGAGATCGTTGATGGAATCTTGTGGGTGAAAGAAAAAGGAAAGAGTCAACGATGAATGACTTAAAGCTGGCCGTATAATCATCTATGAATGCCACAGATCGGCCCCTCCCTCCACTGTGTTGGAGTAATCAAAAGCTAATCGGCGGAAAGCCCATCTTTGCCTGCTGGGGAGGGAAGCTTTGCCCCCACCACTACCACTTTGATTGGACTATGCACTGAAACCAACCATATAATACTACCACTTCCGCTCCAGTTTGATTATTCTTTACTTTACTGGATCCCCAGAAATATATTCCAAACCATTTTATTCATTTCCCATCTTTCCCTTTCACATTCCAACAATGTGACATCCACTCCGATACCCACAAAACGAATCAAGGCGCTTCTTACATTTGACAGACTCATGGATTTCTTTGCTCAAGATGCCTTACACAAAGCTATCAGTGATGGCCGATCAGATTCGGACAAAATGACCAGAAAAGGTCACAACAGTGATGGAGAAGTAAAGCTGTTTGGAGTAACGCTCAGAAAGAGCGCTAGCACAGGAAACCTTTGTTACAATGCTCTGCCAAATCAACTGTTGGATGAATACGCGAGCGATGGATTTGACGACAATCTCTCTATACATCTTCCAAGGAAGAGAGGTTTGCTTGCTCTTTCTCTCTTTACATTTACTAATCTCCCTAAGCCTTTTTCTCAGTTTGATCCAGACAAGACATAGTTTTTCAATCAAAACTATACATTAAAAGTATGAAGTATCACAGATTTCTGGATTAGACTTTGTGAAAAATCTTATCATCCACTTTCGGATTTGATCCATCATTTTGATTTTGTGAAATCTTTTATCATGGACGTTTCGGACTGATACCAGAAAAAGCTGTACATTTTAATATACTTAACTTCTCTGCTTTACCCACAAAATGTTGTGTTGATTTGTAGGAATCCCATGGACGGAGGAAGAGCACAGAATGTTTTTAACAGGGCTTGAAAAACTGGGAAAAGGGGATTGGAGAGGCATATCCAGGAGCTTTGTCACTACCAGAACTCCTACTCAGGTTGCAAGTCACGCACAAAAGTACTTCCTCAGGCAAAAACATGTCACAACTAAGAAACGGCGTTCAAGCGTATTTGATATATGCCATAGTGATTCTAATCATAAGGTAATTTTTATTGTGTAGTTTCCTGAAAAATGTCAGCTTTACAACTCTCCCATTTCGTCTGAAATGGTAAACATTACAGGCTGGAAGTTCGAGAGAAATAAATACAGATCTGTCGTCGAATTCAGCAGGGATGAATTCAAACTCTACGGAAGATAACAGGTTTGGTCTAAGTCTGACAATTGCGCCTCCGCCACATCCTCTTCAGCATTCTACATATTATGACAGGCGGAACAATTACCTTGACAGTGGTATTAAGGTTGTCTGATCGTCAAGTGCCAGAAAATCAAGCTCTGTTGGGATATTTCTTTTCAAGTGCTCATTTCCTTTAATTTTTAGCCGCAGTACAAGATATTTGATAGCTGGTGTTCTAGAAATTTCAAAACTAACACATTCACTCAGACAATTTGATCACATTCGGTACAAGATATTTCTTAAGCCTTATTGGTTGTTTTGTTCCCACATAAACATCTGTCACATAAGCAATGTAGTTGAGTTGCAGAAGTTTCGCATTATTGAAACAATAATAATGGAAGGAGTTTTGTCTAGTTTACTCAAATTTTCACAATGTGTTCATTTCTTTCTGTCTTCATTTTTCCCTAGGGAAATATATATATGTGTATGTTTATCAAAACTTGTTATTAAACAGGGTAGTATGAAATGATCATGATCATATTGATGTCAACATCAACATCAACATCAAACTCTAAAAGAGAGGTGTGTCTGAAAACAAAACAATGCATAAATAAATGTTCAATCAGCAGGAAATGATGTGATTGGGTCTTGGAATTTGTTTCAGCGTTTAGCAATTATATTTGCATTATTCATGCTCCAGCAATCAACTATTCTTTGTTCTAGTTTCTTCTTTTTAAGTGTATCTGGTAAACTTTTTTCACGCTGCCGGTGGTACTGGCACGACACCATGGGTTTGGGGGGAGACTAGACCTCATGACCTCTTGCCTGCAACAGAATGCTTTAGCCAATTGAGCTAGGCCCCCCGCCCCATTCTTTGTTCTAATTTAATTTCACACTTACAAAATTGATATTTAAAATAGATCACCAGAAAAAATAATCAACTGTATAACAATACACTAGATCAAAAATGGAAAAAAAACCTCAGTTGTACAGCAGGAAAACAGCCCAGAATAAAACCAAGAGCCAAAAATTATAGCAATGCATTTCTATCAAACATGCAACAAGTCCATTCAATAATCAGCATTCTTCTTTTATGCTAGCTTCATTCAAAATATTGCAGCTTTACCATTTTGGAAACGGTTTTCCATGACAAGATGCTTCTGATTAAACTCCTTTTTTGAAATAGATAATAAGATTTTATTGGGAAATAAATTGCAATAGGGTGACTAAATAGAAGAAGTCACAAAAACGAAACAAAGTTGCAAGGAATATTTTTTTCAATTAAGAACTTGCAAACTTCTTGTCAAACCTTTCAAATGGAATGTAAAGGAAATGATCCTTTCGTATGAAAGAAGGGGGCACGAAGGATTTTAACTAACCATCTTACAAATTACCATTGATCAAGGTGAGACTGATATAGTGAAAACCCATACTTTTTCATGGTTCTTTTAAAATATAGTAAATAAATAGATCCCTTGCATCTTAGGATTTAAAAGATCCAACCCTCCTTGATTTGTCAGTTATATACAATGTGACTGAGAAGTGGATTTAAAACCTACTTTTTTGTTTAGATAATAAATGATTTTATTTAAGTTCTTATATCTTTTTTGGAGGGAATCCAACTTGACAAGTAATAAACATGGGAAGTTACAAATATGCAGTTCACAACTTGAATCATGCTTGCTAATGACATAAATTTATTTTTTCAAGTACAAAGCTTATTTTTCAACTTAGTTATGAACCAATTCTGCATCTCAAAATAAGAAACAGCTGAAAGGAAATAACGTAAGTGGTGACTAATCCATGTTTGATTTGTTTCCATCCTTTAGGAATTCATTGTGGAACATGAAAAAAATAATTTTATGAAGTGCTAACTTTGAGCCAAAAATAGAAAAGTATAAGTTTAGGACATCCAACACATTATTAATTTACTCTCCAAAAATTTGAAGAAAGAGCATGTTATTATCAACAAACTATGAATTGAGCACAACCACATTTTTTGGGACAAAAATATTCTCTATGAAATTCATTTGTTTATAATTTAATAATAGATAACAAAGTGCATCAATATTACTTGAACATAAAGGAATGGTGCTAAAGGACAACCTTTACTAATAGAGCATTGTATAGGAAACATATTAGACAAACAATTAGTATTTACCAAATAAGCATTACTATCATTGAAAATAATTTGAGCATGCTTCCACATCTTGGGACCAAAACCCAACGAGTTGAACATCTTGAGGATGAAGCTCCATCACATTAATCATAAGATTGATCAAAATTTAGGCTAACCAATAGTGCATGTTGGCTTGATTGTTGATCTCATTTACTAGTTTCCCAAGCCAAGATTAGGTTATCAAGGATAAATCTTTCACTAAAGAACCTTATTTGTTCAAGTCTAACTATCCCTATCGCCACTACTCTGCTCCTTGTAGCTAAGGTTTTATCAATAATTTTATAAGAGGTGTTAAGCAAGGTAATAAGATGTCATCCAAAGATAGTATCTTAACATCAAGGAGGGGTAAAAATATTATTAAAACAAGAAAATATTAGTAAAAATAGTATCTTCATTTTCCCTTTCAAAATAAGTTTTATTAGGCCTTTATCAATATTAGGCCCTAGCAAACCATTCTCTAAAGCCTTCAAGTATAGAAGATCAAAATCTTAATATGTTGCCACATTGTCTAGTGGAATACTACCAAGAGCCCATCAATCCTATGAATTTTATTAGGGGTTATTAAAAAAAAATGTTCTAAGTCTTCAATATATGGACCATTGTCTAAATATTTGTTATAATTTGTATCCACCTTCTTGGTTATGTGGTCTTTAATAATATTAATTATTATTAATTAAGTGCCTTGTGAATGTGAATCCTATGTAAAAATATTCTCAAAAAAAAAATATAAAAAGAATTATCTCTTCCAAATTCATATGAACATGTCATGTTTTATCTTGAATTTCTCCAATATACTCCTTTTAATGTTTATATTTTATATAGCTAAAGAAATATTTGGACCCTCTATTACCTTCATTAATCTGGTGTAATCTAGCTATGATTTTGGCTCCTTAACCCCTATATATGTCAAGCTTATAAATTTAAGCTTTTTAGTAGCTATAGAGATTCGAATGTTGATATTATTTGGGCTTAAATTTAGTAGTTTTCTAACATATTAAAACTTTCCTTGAAGGTACTTTCCATTGTGTTTTCATTGCTAGGCCAATCTTTTACCAAAAGAGCATAGGAAATCAATGCATTATGAAATATCATAGTTCCATCATGAACCCTAGATGAGTCCCCTTCTTTAGGCTTGGGAATAGAGTTCCAAATACCTACTAGAGCAGCAATACAATAAGAACATTTTAGGTGTGATGTATTAATCTTGTAAAGAAACTAAGAATCCACTCTACTTTTTTAGCCCATAAGATAGAGTTCAAAGAATGGGAAAATTATTTGAGAGGATAGTAAAATCACCCACTTTTATGCAACTGCCAAATGGATCCTAAATTGATTATAGGTTAGGAGATATATAGAACCTATCTAACTTTTTAATATTTCTATCATCCAAATATCTATAATTAGACCAAGTGAACCAAATTTGGTCATGATTAGAATATTTTTTAATAAATTAGATCTATTACACCCACAATATTATGACAACTCTAACGATTTATCACACTCTTCACTATTCAACTTAACATGACTAGACTAATTGTGATCCTTGGAATGTTCCACCATATTATAATTTCCTCTTATAACTCAATCAACAATAAGAATATTTTTGGACATCCAATCCCGTAACTCACATCTAACTTTTACATTATTAGGATTATATACTAATAAAAATTCAATAGGTTCTCTATTAATGAATGCTAGGGACCAAACATAATTATGCAAAGGGTTCACTATGAGATGCATGTATATTACTTATCTATCTAACATATGGATAGATGCTACATGTATTCATGCATCTAGTTATGATATTAAATCACATCACTTTAGCATGTTCAATTGTTTTAAATTTACAAGACATAGTCTTTTCCTAACCCTCTTAAAGCTTCAATGTATTGGCCCCTATTTTCCTATTTTCATTTGGCTCATTTGAAGAAACTGAATTAAAATGGTATTATTAGAGTAAAAGGTAATTAATTAATTAATTAGATCTATTTTCAATCCATGTGTTTTTGTATCAAGGAATAGGATGAAGACACATGCCATGATCTAGTTTTATCCTCATCTAGGGTTTCAACTATGTTTTCTTTTATCTTTCCTAAATAAAATGGTTCATTATTGTATAACTAACTCAATGCAAATTTATTATGATTCATGATTTTTGTGATAAGTGTTTGATTGCAAGTGATACTTGGGAGGTTTAGGATTGTGGAATCAAATTTAACATAGTATCAAAGCTATAGATATATAATTTGTTAGCTACATTTTAATAAATTTAGCCTTGAGCAATCAAATAGTTCATCTTGGAGCAAAAATAAAACCTCACCATTGTGTCTAGAATACCCAAAAACCCTAAGATTTCTTGTCCAAATATCAAAATAAAACGTCAAAAAATTTGAACCATTTTCTGAGGGCACTAAATCTAAGGTGGAATAATTTGTAGAACTAAAAGAATCGATATAGTTATTGCACCCTACTATGCAAGATTATGTCAACCCTATGTAGAAATTCAACTAGTTCATGTGATGTTTGGTGGGTAAAGAAAACCTGAAGCATTACATTTTTGACCAATTGTTGATTTTGTTTATAATTCAATATATTTGAAAATTTTCTAACAAGTTTTATTCTTTGTTTTCCATTTGTTTTTATTCAAATACCTTTATCTCCCATCAAAATCCTTGGTAGCATCCATGACCCTACTAATAGCATCAAATATTATCATCCAACACACATTGTTGCTAACATACTACCTAGTCCACCAATAAAGGTTCACTTTGGTGGTATAATGTTACACTTCATTATGTTACTACTTATTTACTTTTACTTAGTTGGGTGAAAATTCTTTAGAAGTGTATTTATGATTTATGTGTTTTGGAAATATGAAGAGCAAATGATTTAATTTGAAGTGATGAAATGTCTTGATTATGAAAATATATGATGCAAGTGAATGTATTTGTTTTAGCTAACTATGATTGCAAAGTGTAAAGTTGGATGTAGGAAAAGTATCAAGCCTCCTGAAGAGAGGGGAAGTATCACCTAGGGAGAAAAACTTGGTATGGTAACCTTTGATAAAAGACCTAAACTAAGATTTCACACACACACACACACACTTCTAGTTTGGTCAATTCGGGATAATAGTTGGGAAATAGTATCTTTAGTCTTGCATTTATATTTGTGGATGTTGTTGCTTAGGAGTCTAAGTATTGAGTGGATCTTTGAAATGCATGAGTTCTTTATGTATTTATATTTAATTGATGGGATATATACATAAAATGTATATATATGTATATATGTATGTGCCAAGTGGTAAACTCATACACATGAGTAAATGCATGCATAAGTATACATAGATAGACATATCTATGCATGCTCATGAACAGATTACCCATATGCATGGGAATATCATTCAAACAAGGTGACATATATATACATATCATATATATATGTCGATCAATATGACTATGAATATATGTGTTTAAATATAAGGTGTGATATATATGTATATATATACACGCATACATCAATATGTGAATGTGTTCGTATATCAAATTATGTATTATATAAACTTGAGAATTGAGATATATATACATATATACATGTAAATGTATATACATATACATATACATATATATATATATATATACATATATATATATATATATATATATATATATATATATATAATATTATATATATATATGATAATGTTTTCCATAATGTTGAATTATTTAACCAACACATAACATATAAAACATAGCTTATGCTAAGTATTGTGTGCAACATAGTAATGAAAGGAATAGTGCTAAGTTGAAACAATGCATATATTAATAAGTGATGCTTAAAACATTTAAAGTGTTGTATTATGAAATATGGATAGCACCATATAAAAGCACTTAGTATCCAATGCTTTTCAATGTGTAAATATAGTTGTCAAGACATTGTCAAAAGAAAAACAATAGTAAATGGTCATGCGTAGGAAGTATTGACCAAGTCAAATAGCCAACAAGGACCCATGTAATAAGGTGTGAATGGCATAATGTGGTGCCAACTGAGAATGGTATGAATCGATTAGAATTCTATCTTACAATATGATTTTCCAGAATGTGAAGCATTTTGAAATATATAGAAATGATCAAGTATGCAGTTGGCCAAGTAAGTTGACCTATTGAAGGAAATTACCTTCCATTTCTGATTATCATTCTTGTTGTCCTTTTGATAAGTGACTCATTCACCATGGCTACATATGTGTTTATTTCTCAACAAATTTAGTTGCCACCTTTTCTTTTAATTTTTGAGTCGAACCTCTTAAGCTGAGAAGTGTCATTCTTGATGCCTCGTCTCTAGCCTTTAGTTGTTGAACTTTGCATATAAATTGAAGTGCTCTCTACCTCAATAGGGATGCATAATCTGCATTCTTGTTGTGATTTTCTAATTTGTTATAATCTAATTTTTTGAGGAGTGACATTTGAGAGTTGTGGGAGGAATTTGAGAGTGAGATTTTTGGTGGAAAGGGAGAAGGTTTATTTTGGAAATTGCATACTGAATTAAGAGAAGGCTAAGATTGGAATCTAGTACAGTCAATTGGAGAAATACATATACAAGCATGTTGATTTCTATTCTTTTATACTTTTTTATGTTTGGAAAGATTGTGTTTCATTGATTGTTTTGATTTGAGGATTATATTATCTATTTATAGGAAAAAAATATTTTATTCTTAAGTGAAATGGAAAGATTTCTTGTTGTACTTAGTGTAAATATCTATATTGCTTGGAGTGTTTGTACATATTCTATAATAAGGAATGGGTGGATATAGTGCGGTTAAATACTATATAATGGATATAGCTTATATAGCTAATGTTTAACCTAGTTGAGACTTAGAGTTGCTTTGTTTTACTTAGTAGATGTGTCTTAAATAACATAGAGGTTATAGGTTATTTATGGGGTTAAGGTTACTCCATGGCGTAAGGGGATAGCCTATACATAGGTTATGAACGGTCAATGCAAGCCAAGCTAGGAAGGTGAGTGGAGTATATGATGTCCACTCGAAGTACTGGGTGATGAATACTTTGGCCAAAGTAGTGTAAGTTGCCACTTTTTAAACTGTTAGTTCACTATATGATCCATTTTTATATACTAGGTAGAGGAATGTCATATATATAGGTTGTAGCCACTGTGTGATATATCTAGATATGTAGGACACAACACCAAGCTTGGAAAAGGTCAATAATTATTATGAGGTTAACAAACCAATCTCTTCATCGAAGGGTAGGTCCATCTATCAGTTTGGTAGATGTGTGGGGGAGCACAGTTATTCCAAGGTTGGTGAAAAAGCACTTGAGTGATGCTTCTCTTTGTCAGTAGGTGACCAAGATTTTATGGAGGGCAATTGAACCATTTCTACATCTATTTCTAGTAAGCTTCGCGGAGCCTTGTTTATGTATTTTATATCCATATATATGGAAATACTATAAGAGAGAAATGATATCATGTTATCATGTACTATGTAATCATTACTTTAGAGAGTTGTAAAACTCTTATATAATGTAATGCAAAAGTTTGGAAAGATATTTATTTTAAATTTGCATGCTATCTTTATAGTTTTGTAAGGAAAAAAATTATTTCTCATAATGGTTAGAAGATTAATCTATTTAATTGAGGTTAAAACTTAGGAAAGTTATTGTGTAGAACAATGGGCATGTTACACATGGTATCAGAGCTACCAGGTTCAGCTCTGGAACCTATGTGCTCGCTATGTTTTCTATTCCAACATTATGATTCTAATGTTTGGAAAATTCTTGTGTTAGGATGGTGTGTCTCAAGTTAACTGCAAGAAAGTCAATGATCAGAGATGAGCACTTCCTATAGGCCAAAAAGGAAAAAGAAGTATGTGTCCGTATGATTGAGGGAACCAACTATGACAATTCCATCTAGCTAAGTGATATTGAGACAATTAGTCACAATCTATCATAGATGTCAAGAGAAAAGAAGGATGAGAGATGAAGCCAATCTCAACAACTTATCATCTATCTCTTTGGCCAGGTCAGACTCATTATCACTTTCCAAGGATATGCCCTCAAAATTCAATGACATTCTAGCATTGATATTTAGGAACCCTCGAGTAGTAACTTTGGATGAAGTAATTGTTGTAGCCTCTAATAGTGAATCAGATGGATATGTTCCCCAAAAATATGTTTCAAAAGATAAGTCTAAAGGTTACTATCCTTTTTGGGATAGAGATAAGAAAAAATATGAGGGTTACATCTTGTGTAGTTATTTATCTGAGAGTGAATCCGATGGATACCCTCCTCTTAACTATTTGAATAGTCATTCTATGTAAAAAAAAGGATATTGTTCAATCCTTATAAATAAAGGAAAGAATATGTTTTTATCAAAATTTGTGTATGAGAAGCTCAATGAAATTTTATATGTGAATATTTTCTCTTTATAGAATGTTTCCTATGCATTTAGTAAACCATGATAGGATCTAAGTAAAGATTAACCTCCAAGTATAACTATATACTCAAGATAATGGTTAGGAAAAGAACTAATCTTGGAGGGAGTCAAGAGGTTAGACAAGGTCTAGATAATGTCAACCCCAAGTTGGATCGAGTTCTAGCAATCATGGATGAAACTAATGCAAGGATAGGAAACCTTGAGCAAGAAATGAGGGGAAAAGAAAGAGAGGAAGAAGTCCCACACAATGAAGAAGATGAAGAAGTTCTCAACAATGAGGAAGAAGGAGATGATTCCAGAAATCACACTAAATATAGAGATCAATAAAGTGTTAGAACTCAATCATATTCTGATGGAACCAAGAGAAAGTGTATGGCAACTAAATTATATAGAGATATAAGAAAGATTACTCCTAAATTTGAAGGAAGCACCAACTAAGAAGAAGTTGAGGCATGGTTAATTCAAATAGAAAATTATTTTGAAATATGAAACTATTCAAAAGTCACTTAATCTATGTGGGGAGCATTCTTATTAGCAGGAGAAGCCTCTAACTAAAGTTAGGGTTTCTAGGGTTTTGCAAAACTAGGGTTTCTTGCAAGATTTTATGGAGATCTAGGGTTTACTATATTTTGTGATCTTTTGAACATATAAATTAACATATTTTTTTATAATCTTTATATTTTCAAGTTCCCTATAACCTTATCTTATAGGTTTCTCAATTGGGATGGTGAAAAACATCATTTTTCGCTCTTGGAGGCCATTTTTAGGTGTTATGTGTGAAACTATGCCTCCATTTCATAGGGTGGTGCCTCTATTTCATAGAGTTGCACCCTTATTTCATAGATTTGTTCATGTATATCACTAAGATGTGATTTCTTTGTATGAATTTCATGTCTCCTTTCTAATTTTAGAAACTTTCTATTTTTAATAGGCTTGGTGTCCTAAAAAAACAAATTTAAATTTGACAATTTAATAGGGAAAAGGTTCATTATATAGGATTATTAAATTTTATTTTTTTTTGTAGATAAAAGGCATAGTATGCCTATAATTTAATTCAAGATTATTAAATTAATTATTTTGGGGACAATATCAAATATTTTTGAAATAAATTATTAAATCAAGTTTGGGTGTGACTTCTTGGGGACGATTGATTTTTGCTTTTTTGGCATTGTTAGTGGTGCAAGATGAGGTTTCGTCTTTGGAAGATTTTTTAGGTGCATTATTTTGTGTTTTCAATACTTGGCTTGAAGAGTTACAATTCTTCACATGAAAGCCACTCATGCTAGGCACTGGGATTTGGGGCTACAAGGTTTGACATCCTTTATTACTTTTTTTTTCATTTTGGATTGAGTTTATGCTTGTTTTCTCTATTAACAGGTTGTGGCTCTCCTGCAAAGGTTGATACAACATTGTAGGGATAATCTATGAGGCTGAAAAACCAAGGATATTTAGATTCAAGGATAGTGGCTCTGAGGCTCTACAAGAATGACTTCACACAGAAGTTGCATTGGTGCTGAAAGATGGAATTTTTGTGGATTTTTGGTTAAATTGTTTGGCAAGGTTTATGTTTTAGAGTGCTCAGAGCTTGGTACAGTTTTAGATTATTTTTGTTATTAGTTTGGTATTTTTTTATCATGTTTTATTCATGTATTTATGCTACTCATACTCTATTTAGGGTGTTGATGATTTTGTAATTGAAAATATAGTTTTCTGGTTGCAATTTGTGGGTTTGTTTTCCCATTTTCATTGTGCGAATTGCAATAGGGTTTTGGATATTGTTTGTTGCTATCATGAATAGAAAATTAGTTTTTTAAAACTTTTAATATCATAATCAAGTCATTTTTTTCCCTTGGAACAATATTCTATACATTAAAAATAAAGAAAATGGTTGATTTTTCATTGCACTCGATCTCTCCTTTTAAGAGTTTTTGAGTAAATATTTAATGATAGATTGAAAATGTTTATAAGGGATATTATTGTGGTATTAGATTTTTGATCTTACCAACCTAAGGGTTTAAACATTTCTATGTAGCCAAGTGATAGGGAAAAGAGGTATCTGCAATGGGAGAAGCATTAAGGAAATTGCCTCAAATCCTCAACCAAAAGGAAGTGTAGTTGTGTCTTCAAGGGATAAGACAATTTCTAATGTAGATGAAATGCATAATAAATTTCTCTGGGAAATACAAAGGAGTCAAAAATTAACTGTTGATAGTATTACTAAGACAAGAGAGATGATGAGGTTATTAGATGAGAAAATATAAAACCCAACACCAATGAAAAGGGTAGTACTTCTGAGTCTCAACAAAGCAATACAATTAAACCCTCAAAATCAATTTTCTTACCTAAAGGTGATTCTTTGGAAACTAACCCAACCCCTAATCCCATGGAGGATTTGGCTAAAGAGCTCGCAACAATGAGAGTTTCCTATGAGAATCAAGATGAAGGGCTTAAAAGTACAGTCTCATATAATGCCTATGTCTCTCAAATGAAAAGTTTGATAGCAATAAGGGGTTATAAGCACCATTATGATTCTAGCACGAAGGGGAAATTTAGATAAAAATCAATAAAATTTCAGCCACTACCTTTGATGGAACTGATAAAATCTCAGCCAGAGTGTGGTTACAAAAACTGTAGACCTATTTTACATTCAATCCAATGAGCGAACAAGATGCCATACAATATGAAAACTTGCACCTGGAGGGAGTTTCCTATGATCGGTGGTACCATGGAATGACTACTCAAGTTCATGATAAGATTACTTATTTTGATGATTTCAGTCAAAGGTTAATTGATAGATTTGAGCTTAAAGATGAAGAGGGGTATTTTAAGGAATTGTTTAGTTTGAAACAAAAAAATTCTATAGATGAGTATGTTAAAAAAATTCAAAGTTTATTGTTATGGTGTCAAAAATGTCTGAAAAAAGGATCAGATACCTTTTCTTGGAAGGTCTTGAAGAACTTGTTAAGGGACTTGTTAAGGCATTCTCACCCACCACCTTGTAGGAAGAAATAAAAAGAAGTTTGCAACCTGAAGTCTCCATGACCAAGAAAGTGAGTGTCCACCAAATTAAACCTCCAAACCCACGGCAACATAAAGGGAATTTTCAAACAAATACCTCCATAATTTCCCCATAAAATAATGTTCCAAACTTAGCTAGGAAGAGGTTGGATGATGTGAAAAATAATAAACTTTGAAGGAAGAAGCTTTGTTGTACCTGTAGGGAACCATGGTCTCAAGGGAATGGTTGTTTGGGAAAGGGACAGATGATATTTATTGAGCTGATTTCAGATTTAGATATAGATGATAATGAGTATTTCTATGAATCCAAAGAGGAGACAAAGTTAGAGGAAGAAAATGAAAATAGTAAGGGAGTTACCATAGTAGCCCTATCAGAAGCACCTAGTTATCATCCTTTTAGAGTTCGAGGAGTTATAGATAGACAAAGGAAAACCTTTCTCATAGATAGTGGTGCAGAACATAACTTTATAGATGAGGGTTATGTGTCAAAGAGAGGTTTTAAGATCGTAGACTTTGAAGGTTTCAATGTTACAGTTGCTAATGCTTTTACTATACCATGCACTTGAATGGTTAGACAACTCAAAATAACCCTGAATGACTATGAGGTATGTGATGAAATTTATGTGGTTGGAATAAGGTAAATTGATGTTGTATTGGGTATTAAATGGCTACATTCTATTGGAGGATACTATACAAACCATCAAACCATGGAGTTCAAGTTCCGAGCCAATTGGAAAGAGATTATGTTAAGAGGCCTTTCGAATGGAGCACCTATAGTGGTTTTAGCCAAAAGGATGGAAAGGACTTTCAAAAGGGGACAAGTAGCTTGGGCACAAAAAATATTGATCCATACAACTAGCTCTTCTAAGAAGCAAGGTAAAAATAATTTTGAAATTCAGTCCATTCATGATAAGCATAGTCTTATTTTCAATGACTTTCCTCTCGAGTTACCACTAGGTAATGGGTTAGAACATGTCATTGAGTTAAAGAAAGATTCCAAACTTGTGATTACTACTCCCTACCATCACCCAAGGATTTATAAGGAGGAAATAGAAAAATCCATCCATGAGCTTCTTGATTTGGGTTTCATAAAGCCTATTTCAAATCCATTTACCTCTTTTGTAGTCTTGG
Source organism: Sequoiadendron giganteum (assembly GCA_007115665.2). Lineage (NCBI taxonomy): Eukaryota > Viridiplantae > Streptophyta > Pinopsida > Cupressales > Cupressaceae > Sequoiadendron > Sequoiadendron giganteum. The sequence goes on along the minus strand of CM021104.1, from coordinate 676,365,536 downwards.
TTAAAAATGATGGCACAATGAGAAAGTGTATAGACTATACAGCCTTAAACAAGAAAAAAATTAAAAATGTTATCCCATACCAATGACAGATGAACTTATTGATGAGTTACATGGGGTGTTTTACTTCTCTAAAATAGATCTTAGATCAGGTTACCATCAAATCCATATGAGGAAATAAGATGTAGAGAAGACTGCTTTATGTTGCCACTATGGTCATTTTGAGTTTATTTTTATGCCATTTTGTCTCACAAATGCACCAACAACTTTTCAATCTACAATGAGTAAATTTTTCAGTAGGCAACTTAGAAAATTTATTTTAGTGTTCTTTGATGATACCTTGATTTACAGTCAAACTTGGAAGGAACATCTAGAACACTTGGATATAGTTTTGGGTACTTTAGAGCAGAAATCATTTTATGCTAAGTTGTCTAAATGTGAATTTGGGCTGACTAAATTTTTTTATTTGGGACACATCATAAGCTCACAGGGAGTGTAGGTTGACCCACACAAGTGTGTAGCCTTTGACACTTTTCGCTCATTTGGAACCTTGCCTATGGATTTTGGACCTTTTTCAACCTCTTTTTGCCCTTTCCAAGCCTTGTGCCAAAGTATTTTAGGGTGTTGTAAAACATTTTCATACTTTCCGAGGCTTTTCATCACTCAATCAACCCTTTCTTATGCTATAATGGCCCCTTAATGTGCATACATTCCTTACTTCACCATGTTTTGTGAGACAATCCTAACAAACAATAATAATCACACTTTAATCCCCGACATTCAATGAAAAAAGTTTGGGTGGACCAGGTCACCACCTTGGGCAACCTAGTCCCATGTGGCTTAAAAATTAAAATAAACTTAATTTTCTTTCAGAATTTATCTCTAAAACCCTAAGGTTGGTTTGCGTGGTGTTATTTCAAGGAAATTAGGGCACAACTTCTATAAATAAGGGTTTTTTCCCTCATTTTTCACTTCTTCCAGCTCATTTTCTCCTACCTCATTCTTTTCTCACTCTTCTCAAGCAAGCTAGGGTTTTGAGTATTCTAAGTCACCAAGACATCTCTCTCAAGAAGCACCCAAAGGGTTGAATCCTCCATTGCTACAACTCAAGATCTATCATCAAGGCAAGGTAAACTCCATTTGTTTCATTTTTCTTTACATTATTTCTTCATTTTGGTTTGATTACTCAAAGGGGTTTGACTTAGGCAAACCCCTAATCCCTAACAATCAAAAAAATTTCCCTCTTTGTGTGATTTGTAGGCCTTATTTGAAAATTTGGAAAAGAACCAAGGTGGAAGAATCTTCAACAAACTATCCAAGCTCTTCAAGGTTGGAAAAACCCTAGTTGAAGCTTGGAGGATACTCACAGACCAGAATCTTCACTTTCGAGATTGGATACCTGGAGGAGCAGAAAGCATAGACCGAGGGCTTCCATTTCCATTCTTTGGTTTTCAGAAACTCAGAAGAGGACTAAGTCACCAACAATGGTGACCTAGTCCCATTGAACCCATTTTTTAGATATTTTTGTGTTTTTGGACACCCTTTTGGTAGAAATGAACTTTAGAGAAGTTTTCCAAAACTTTCCCTAAATTGGACTAGGTCGCCCAAAATGGTGTAAATGTCCCAGCAAGCCTAAATTTTGGAATCAACAACATTTACAACCTCCAATATAGTCTACAACTCATTCTTAGGTGCACACCTTCCATTTCCATCTTTATTTTTTAGTTTAATGTACATTTCTAGAACATTTAGTTTACTATTTGTATATCATTATATGTTTTCCAGCATTTGCATTTCAATAGTTTATATTCAATAGATAGTCTATTTAATTAGTTTCTAGCATTTAGAAAACCTCTTATCACACACTACACAACCCCTAATTCTTTGAATGAACTCACCAAGAATATCTTTAGTGTAAAAGAGAGTCCATTTCCTAACCAAGCTTCTAGGTGAAAAACCCTAGGAGCTCATTGGGGAATCCTCTTTCCCTAAATACATTGTTTTTGGTGATAGATTTTGGTGAACCCGACTTTCCTACACCCTCTTTTCTGATTTGGACTTGTTTAGCATCCTAACATTAACTTTCCTTGCATAATGCATTAGTGAAGTTGCATTCTAGGGTTCCAACATTTGCATTAGTGAAAAGTGCATATAGATTGCATTTTTGCATCTTGAAACATTATTCCTTTATGAAATTTTGTATTTTATTCTTAGATCTACATTGTACAACATAGAAACCACCTGAATTCATCAAAAAAAATTGCAAAATCTCAAAAACATCATTAGGAGGACTATGTCGCCACCCTCGGCGACCTAGTCCCTTCAAGCTTCTAAAACTACCCTTTACAAAGTTGAAAACCCTTTTTTTATGCTTTTTTTTTGTGCCATTATCTATCTGTATCAATAGGTTGTGTTTTTGTTACATGAATTTCATTAAAACTAGCTTAAATTAGCTCATTTCATGCATTTCTTAGTTTCAATTTTACATATACTACATTTCTTTTTCAAATTGTTACATAGTGTAAAAAGAAAATTACCTTGTTTCCCATCTTAAAACTTGCATTTCAACATTTTAGTTTAAATAATTTCATTGAATTCTCTTCCCTCTTTCCTCATACCATGTTTTCTTTTAAAAGATGTGGCTTTGATTTGGTTTCAAATGGACTGCATAAATTCAACATTCCTTCTTATGAGTTCAATGTAGATTACAATAATAAATTCATTAAAGAACATGTTAATAACCAAACCTTAGACACTATTCTTAACATTGTATTAACCCTCGATGAGTTATTTGTGTTGATAATCATAACAATCATACTTGTGCTTCTCCCTATACCTCTCCTATTAGTGATGAATGTATTTTGGTGATAGAAGCTACAAGCATTGAAGGTCTTGATTGTCCCTCTCCTCATCCCCCTTTGCCAAACATTCAACAAAAAACATTTCTAAACATTTCCTTACTTAGTCTCCCTAACCATGACAATCAAACTATCCCTCCTCAATGCAAAGAGGATAGGTTGGTGTTAGAAGATACACCTCTTATATGCAATGAGACTCTTGACCCTCCCTTCCTTCATGCTCCTACCATTTGGGATAATCTATTTGAACCTCGTAGTGGTCCTTCTCTTGATGCCTCCCCTACCTGTGTTGAAGCTATCTCTCCTACTAGGGTCAATAGTAGGGAATAAGAGAATGAGACCTTCAACAATCAAATAGATCCCTCTCCCAATCATCCCCCTATTGACCATCCCATCATTGATCATTCCCCTACTTGTGGTGAAGTAATTTTAGAAGAACCAATCCTTGCATATCTAGAACATGTGGCTTGTAGTTCTCCTAAAATCTCTCCTCCTAGGGAGGATATCATGATGCAAGACGATGACAAAAATAATATTATGCCCTTAGAAGAAGATTTCAAGCTTATATTATTAACTCCTTCTCTCAGGGGCGTTAATATTATTTAACCTCAACTCATCCTTTATCCCCCTTCAAAAAAATCTAAACCTGAATTCATCCTCTACCCACCTAAGCATAATGTGTCGCACCAACTGATTCATCATATTGTTGCTCATACACATTACACAAGAAACAATCCGCACCCACTCTAGTCAACCTCAACACCCTTACCTTCATCCCCTCCCATCTTATCTGCTTCCCCTCACTTAAATTCACTCGTTAGGGAGTCTGGCCTTGTTGATCAACTAGGGAATACTCCCGCAAAAATCTCATTATGGGATCTCATTCAAGCCTCCCATCACTACCACAACATGATGCAGAATTCCCTATAATAAGTTCATGTCGCTTCTAATGCATAACCAAATGATATAGCAGCTATTATTCACGGAATCAATGTTGATATTGTTTTTCACCAAAGTGAGCTCCCTCCTTTGACTGTACCAAAAAAAAATGAAGCTTTCATAATAATCTCTCAACATGAAACCAAAGGGGTGAAGAGAAGCCTTGTAGATACTGGCTTTGCTCTTAATATGTGTAGTGTGCACCTTTTGGATAGGCTTTCCATTAATAGATCCCACATCAAACCTAATTCTCTATCTATCAGAGGATTTGAAAACATCACTAAGCAACCTCTCAATGTGATCACTATACCTCTTACAGTTGGAATGTCCACATTGGAAAAAAAAATCCATGTTATACCTCATGAAATTTCATACAATCTTCTCTTAGGCAGACCGTGGATTCATGCAATGAATGGAGTGCCTTCCACTCTTCATCAAAAGATGAAGTACATCTACAACAATAAAGTGTACACACTTGAAGCCAACCCTGAACCCAACAGTTGCTTAAACATTGAAAAATCCAAAGAGAATCACTTCAAAACCTTAACACCAACCACCCAAGTGGAACTCGTACAACATGCATCCCTAGATGATGATTGGGGTTCCTTAGAATTCACCCCTCCTTTACTCGAAGAATCCAAGATCACACACAAAGACTCTAAAAATGGAAACGTAGTCTTGTCAATGCAAGACTCAACTGATCCTTCACAAGTATCCACCTCATCTACTTTAGACAAAGAATCCAATAACAAACCCTCACCTAATCCAAAAAAGATAAAAAATCTATGGAAGGGGTTATGAGCTCATGAAACAACTTGGTTGTAGTGGAAAAGTATGTGGTGCTAACGAACAAGGTATTTGCAACCCTCTCAAGCCTCCTACTTAAACAAAACATCATGGTCTTGGTTATTGTCCTTTAATCAAAATCATCAAGACTTCCTCCAACACCAACGCTATCCCAAATCACCCTTCTAACCCACCCTTAGAAACTAATCCTCTGCCACCAACAAAGGACTCTTTTCTTAATGCCAATTTAATCTCACAACCTAATACTAATTTATATTCTACACACTCCTCCAAAGGAGTATACAAAATATCACAATCTATAGAGCCTTGCATAAGTATGACATCCTATACTAAGCAAGACACTTCTTTGTTACAAACCAAAGGAACACCTTCTCCCCTTAATCAAGAGGGTATCTTGTCGAGACTCCTCCAAGATCACTTGATCCCTCTTCCTCCTAGAACTTGAAATAAATGTTACCACAAACATTCCTTTTGTGCCTTCCACCGAGTTCATGGTCATTACACTAATGAGTGTAAGGCCTTGAGTTGCAAAATCCAACATCTTAAGGATTTTTGTGTCATTCCTTATGTGGGGGCACCTTCTTCCTCTAATCGATATTGATTTTCACTCTACCTTACATTCCCTCAATACTTTCAACTCACTTTTGTCCTGCACTAAGTGGGGGCAATAAGTTGGTTAGCCTTTTCCCTTGTATGTCACTTGTCATTGTCTATTTTAACTAGTCGTTAACCTTTCATGAACATATAAGAGCAAGCTTGGGATGTGGACGAAATGTCTTAAGTTGACTCACATGTGACATACACCCTTTTTCATGATGCATCTTATTGGAAACATATGACTCAGCACAAGGCTTTTCGAACAAGCTCTCATGTCCTCTTCCTCTTCTACTTTAAAGAAATTTCTCATAGTACGATGTTTCACAATTCCTTTAAAGTGGGGGCATACATCGACACTCACATTTCATTGCATGATTTTCTTTTTCTTCTGATCCCCTCTCTTGGAAACATTGGGTACAATGTTGCTCGAGAAGAGACATTTGCATTTTCCCTCTTTTTCATACAAGATGATTCTTTCCTCTCTTGGATACAAGATGAATCCATTTGCACTTTTCCTCTCTTGGTGACATTGTGCATAATGTTCCCTACAGTGAAACATCACATAAACAAAAGAAAAATCCCTTTGAACATTCCTTACATCATTTCAAAATAATTTCCTTTTTTGGCACCTTATCAAAGTTATCAAGAGGTATAACTTTGGTATGGTTAAGCGGGATGCCCAACTAGTGGCACGAATTTCCCCATAGCCACCTTTGTGTGTGTGAGTGCATACCAACTGAGTGTATTTTTCTCACCTTCTTTGGGACAACTCACCTTGCAGATGACCTGATGTTTTGTTGCCCCAGAGTGAGTGCATCTCTCTTTACTTCTCTTCATTCTAATCCTCATCATTGCATGATCATGTATCTCATTTTGTTGCAATGCATTCACACTTGAATGTGTCTTCTTGAGTTGATGTCTTTTTAACTTAGAATCTTGAATCTTGGGGGCTTGACCACCTTCTTCATATTTTTCATCCTTCACCATCTCCATTGGGCTACTTTAGTGTGAGTTTCAAGAAAGTCATCCTCTCACTAAAGTAGGGGCTAAATGTGTCACCAAAAAGTGTAGCCTTTGACACTTTTTTGTTAATTTGGACCCTTTCCTATGGAGTTTGGACCTTTATCAACCTCTTTTTACCCCTTTCCAACCCTTGTGCCAAAGTGTTGTAAGGTGTTGTAAAAAATTTCATGCATTCCTAAGCGTTTCATCACTCAATCAATCCTTTCTTATACTATAATGACCCCTTAATGCACATACATGCCTTGCTTCAGTGTGTTTTGTGAGACAATATTGATAAAACATAATAATCACACTTTAATCCCCGACTTTCAATGAAAATGCTTAGGTGGACTAGGTCACCACCTTGGGCAACCTAGTCCCATGTGGCTTTAAAATTAAAATAAACTTAATTTTCTTTCATGATTTTGTCTCTAAAACCCTAAGGTCAGCTTGTGTGGTGTTATTTTGGGGGAATTAGGCTACAACTTCTATAAATAAGATTTTTTCCCCTCATTTTTCACTTCTTCTAGCTCATTTTCTCCTACCTCATTCTTCTCTCTCACTCTTCTCAAGCAAGCTAGGGTTTTGAGTATTCTAAGTCACCAAGACATCTCTCTCAAGAAGCACCCAAAGGGTTGAATCCTCCATTGCTACAACTCAAGATCTATCATCAAGGAAAGGTAAAATCCATTTTTTTCATGCTTCTTTACATTATTTCATCATTTTGGTTTGATTACTCAAAAGGGGTTTGACTTAGACAAACTCCTAATCCCTAACAATCAACAAGTTTTCCCTCTTTGTGTGATTTGCAGGTCTTATATGCAAATTTGGAAAAGAACCAAGGTGGAAGAATCTTCAAAAACTTATCCAAGCTCTTCAAGGTTGGAAAAACCCTAGTTGAAGCTTGGAGGATACTCACATACCAGAATCTTCACTTTCGGGACCAAATACCTGGAGAAGCAGAAAGCACAAATCGAGGGCTTCCATTTCCATTCTTTGGTTTTCAGGGACTCAAAAGAGGACTAAGTCACCAACAATGGTGACCTAGTCCCACTAAACCTATTTTTTAGATATTTCTTTGTTTTTGGATACCCTTTTGGTAGAAACGGGCTTTGAAGCATTTTTCTAGAATTTGCCCTAAATTGGACTAGGTCACCTAGAATGGCGTAAATATCCCAGAAAGCCTAAATTTTAGAATCAACAACATTTCCAACCTTCAATATAGTTTGCAACTCATTCCCAGGTGCACACCTTCCATTTCCATCTTTCTATTTTAGTTTAATGTACATTTCTAGGTCATTTAGTTTAATATTTTCATATCATTATGCGTTTTCCAGCACTTGCATTTCAATAGTTTATATTCAATAGATAGTTTATTTCATTATATCACACACTTCACAACCCCTAATCCTTTGAATGAACTCACCAATAATATCTTTAGTGTGAAAGAGAGTCTATTTCCTAACCAAGCTTCTAGGTGAAAAACCCTAGGAGCTCATTGGGGAATCCTCTTTACCTAAATGCGTTGTTTTTGGTGGTACAATAAGATATAGGCTATATAATATTGGCCACCACCCACCAATATTACTTATTTGAGAGGGTTCTTTGGGTTATGCAGCTACTATAGAATATTTATAAAAGTTTTCTCTCAAATTGTTGCCCCTTTGACTTATTTGACTAAGGAAGGAGCCTTTGTTTGGAAAGTAAAAGCTCAATGTACATTTGAAACACTCAAAATGGTAGTGAGCTCCTTCCTAGTTCTTGTGATTCTTGATTTCTCTATTTCATTCATTTTTGAATGTGATGCTTCTGGGGAAGGTATTGGGGTTGTTCTAACTCAAAGGGGACATCTTATAGAATTTGAAAGTAGAAAACTAAATCCTTTGGAAAAGAGGTATTCTATTTATGACAAATAAATGTTGACAATTGTGCATGCTCTAGACAAGTTTAGACAATATCTAGTTTGTGGTAATTTTATCGTTAAGATTGATCTTATTAGTATGAAATTATTTTTAAATCAAAACGATTTGAACGATTTCCAATAGAAATGGGTGAGTAAACTATAGGCTTATGATTTTGAGATTGAATATATAAAAGCAAAGAAAATTTAGTTGTTGATGCACTTTCTAGGAAGCCTTCCATATGCTCTCTTTCTACTATCATTTTTGATTGAAAATTAAATAAAATATTAGAATATGCTAAGGATTCATTTTCCACTAATATTTTGGATTGGAAGGTAGAATATGACAAGTACACCATTGATGATGGTTTAATCTTTTACAAGAATAGGGTATACTTGGTACTGGGCTCTAAGATCAAGGAGAAGACAATAAGGGTATTCCATGATACTCCTTTGGCTGGTCATCAAGGGTATTATAAGACATATAAGAAAGATCAAGAAAGTTTTTCTAGAAAGAAGATATCCTCACTCATATTAAGGAATGCATGGTATGTCAACAAAACAAGGGTGAGCGGGCTTGCTTCAGCGACTCCTAATTCCTAAGCACAAGTGGGAAAGCATATACATGGAATTCATCACTAGTTTTCCTAAAGCTCAAGGTAAATATTGTATATTTGTGGTGGTATAAAAGTTGAAAATTATTCACATTTCTTTCCTATCACTTCTAAATTTAAGGCACCTCAAGTAGTAGATTTTGTTTTTAGACAAATTTTCATATTACATGGGTTGCCCTGAAACATTGTTAGTGATAGGGATCACAGATTTCTCATTTCTTTTTGGAAGGAATTATTTCATTTGATAGGTATCAAACTTACTCCTAGCACAAGCTATCATTTGCAAATGGATGGACAAATAGAAATTGTGAATAAGTGGATAGAGGGGTATTTGAGAAATTATGTTTCAAATCATCAAGGTGCTTGGGTGAAGTGGTTACACATTAGAGAGTACTGTTACAACACATCTCATCATATGTATATTTGAATTTCTCCTTTTCATGCTCTCTATGGCTATGATGCTCTTTCTTTTTTTGACTTATTTTCAGATTGTAGAGTCCCTACATCAAGTGACTTTATCCAACAAAGCCAAGATATTTTAAGGTCTCTTAAAGATAATTTGACTCATGCTCAAAATCAAAAAAATATATATGCAAATAAGAAGAGGATTGGGAGATTTTTTGAAGTGGGTGATTTGGTCTTTGTGAGGTTGCATCCATACAAGAAAATTTCCTTGAAGAGTAGTAGAGAAGAGAACCTCAAATCAAAGTTTTATGGGCCCTACAAATTCATCAGGAAGGTTGGGGAGGTTGCATATGAGTTGGAGCTTCCATCAGGTTACAAGGTACACAATATTTTCCATGTCTCATGTTTGAAGAAGGTTGTAGGATAGAAAGTTGTGAATTCTCCTATTATGCCACATCTTTATGATGAAGGGGGACTAATTTTAGTACCTAAGGAGATTAAGGAAATAAGAGATAAGAAGCTATGAAATAGAAGCATCACTAAATACTTGGTCAAGTGGAAGGGTTTTTCTCTTGAGGATGTAACATGGGAAGTTTCAGAGGTTCTAAATCATCCAAACTTAAATTTCTTGAGGATAAGAAATCTATGGGGTGGAGGACTTGTCATATCCTCTTTCTAATTTTAGAAACATTCTATTTTTAATAAGCCTAGTGTCTTGAAAAAACATATTTGAATTTGATAATTTAACTCGAAAAAGGTTCATTATTTAAGATTATTAAATTAATTATTTTTGGAGAGAATATCAAATATGTTTGAAATAAATTATTAAATCAATTTTCGATGTGACTTCTTGGGGAAGATTGATTTTCGTTTTTTTGGCATTGGTAGTGGTGTGAGATGAGGTTTCTTCTTTGGCAACTTTTACAGGTGCATGATTTCATTTTTTTAACACTTGGCTTGAGGATTTATAATTCTTCATATGCAAACCACTCATACTAGGCATTTGGATTTGGGGCTACAAGGTTTGACATCCTTTATTACTTATTTTTGCAGTTTGGATTGATTTTATGCTTGTTTTCTCTATTCTTTGGTTATGGCTCTCCTGCAAAGGTTGATAAACCATTATAGGAATAATCTCTGAGGCTGGAAAGCGAAGGAGATTTGGATTCAAGGATAGTGGATCTGAGGTTCTATAGGCATGGCTTCACATAAAAGTTAAATTGGTGTTGAAAGATGGTTTTTTATCAATTTTTGGTTGAGTTGTTTGGTAGGGTTTGTGTTTTGGAGTGCTCATATTTTGGTACAATTTTATATTGTTGTTTTTATTAGTTTGGTAGTTTTTTTATCATATTTTATTCATGTGTTTATTTTTATTGCACTCTATTAGAGTGTTGGTTCAATTTTTTAATTGAAAATATAGTGTTTTGGTTGCAATTTGTGGGTTTGTTTGCCCATCTTCATTATGGAAATTGTAGAAAGGTTTTGGATATTGTTTGATATTGTCATGAATATAAAATTAGTGTTTTAAAACTTGTAATACCAGAATCAAGTCATGATTTTTCGCTTGACACAATATTTTATGTTAAAAATAAAGAAAATTGTTGATTTTTCATTAAACTTGATTTCTCCTTTTAAGAGTTTTTGAGAAAATGTTTAATGGAATATTTTAAAAAATTGTAAGGGATATTATAATGAACTAGAACCTCTATCAAATAAAGCTGCATTTTTGTTTCAAATTACAATTTCTAAGGTTTTTTGAGTCATTTTTCTCAATTAACCTTCATTTTTTAGCAACTGATAATTTGTGAAGATGTTTAACACTTTTCAAAAATCATTATCATTGATATTACTAATGGTTTTATGCAAATTCATTAGTCCAAGGCTTTATTTTCCACCAACCTATGAATCTAAAGTAGATTAGTGGGTTAATGAATATTATTTGTCCTATGTGGAAGTGTGTGTAGACGTATGCTCTCTCCTTACACTTAGTGTGATCTTGGAGATAAAAAAATATCACATTTATTCACTTATTTTATGTTCAAAGTGTTATGACAATACTTTCTAGATTGTGTGTATACTCTCCCCTTGCACTTCATGTGATCTTGGGTGACCAAAAACACCTAGTATACTATTTCCCACTAGGAGGCCTACTTGGGGACTTTCTAACCTCAAGGATGACCTCAACCAAAATTTCTACTCGGGTATATAAATGGGTGAGAGAAAACATTTTACCTCAAAGTGTAGCTAGTGTCATTTGAGCCAAGATTCAAGACCCTCAATCCACCAAGACTTGTTTTTGATGAGAGGAGAGACCCTCCTAATCTTGGACACTATCAGAAAAGCTCACTATTCAAAGATCCACAAATAACCTTACTTTTAGAATCCTTTAATACCTTTCAATCATTGCTTAGTGTGGTGTAGGGTAAATATCATGCCTAAAGTTACTCACCATGTACTTTATCTTATTGAGGTAACAAATATCCCTCAATAGGTCCTTGTCCTTCTAAGATGAGAGGTGTAAAGGTGGTACATGACCTTTGCATACCCTATTTACCCATTCATTTTAAGGTATTAGCCTTTGGATGGTGGGACCACATTAATTTAACATGCCTACTTGACTAAATATAGGGTTGTGCTATCATGCATGACATTTTCATATGTAAAACCAGTGAAGCCACATATCCTTAACTCCTTAAAATTCAAGCCAGCCATTGTATCTTCTTGTTTGATTGTCTCTTGCCAAAGATCATCAAAATCTATAATCTAACTACCAAACTTCACTTTATATCATCCCCATATGATTTTATATCATCTTGAGGCACCTCTATGTAGTTTTCTATGAAAATAAACCCTTTTTCATATAAAGGCTCCTCTATTTCATCGAGCTACACCTCTATTCCATAGAATGGTGCCTATGTCACTTGAAGGTGTGTCATTCTCATTCCACTACCATTCTACCATCTTGAGACATCATTTTTCAAGCTTGACCTTTTTAGACCTAGAGAAGACCTATAATATTAGTCCTGAATCATCATTTCACCTAAAACATCAACCATTCCCATCATATGCAACCAAAAACTCTCATCCTTCCGTCATCTTATCATTATCATCCATTATCACAACCTAGTTATCCCTACCATCATCCTTATACCTTGGTCTCATTAGCCATCACCATATATTTATTGTCCTATCATTATCATCTCCTATCATCATTTATTTCATCATTGATTCTTTTTATCTTCATATCAAATCTCTATCCTATCTAAAACATAGAAAAAGGTAGACACCAAGATTTGACCCTAGGTTTTACGCACTTTTTCTAAATACTTCATTAGAGACTTAAAATTTGATGGTGTGGGGGTTTGATGGATTTGGAAAAGGTATGAAATTGACTTACAACCTGATAGGTTGGTCAACCAACCCTTAACCAAATTTTAAAACTTCCTAATGATGAAATGCAATAGTCTAGCTAGGTTAATAGTGTAATTTACTATTTTGATGGAAATACAAAAAGTACAGAAGTACGTAGACAAACTCGGACAATAGAAATGAGCAGGACAAGACACTGTGCACTTGTGGTTCAAATATGGGGCAGAAAATTAAGGACATAGACACCCATGGTGTGAGTGTCCTTGTATTATTTTTGAATATGTTTTCAGGGTCCTCTAATGTCAGATCTAAACTTCATAATTATGCATTTGGATTTGTCAAAACACTACCAAGTATTTCTATAACTAAGTTTTTGTAGCTTGAAAAGACATAGGTCTTAAAATGCAATAATGAATAATTTATCTTTAAAATCCTTTCAATCTTCTCCAAACTTGAGATCTTCAGATTTACAAAGAGAGGAAATGTTGGGCCATTTTACGGGCTTTCCTCACTTAAGCCTCGTGCAAGTGTTTCCACTTCCACAATGGGAATTTCAATGATAAATGGATAAAGGTGGGAAGAAATGATGAAATCAAAAAGTGCTACAACTCACCACCCTTCAATGGCTTCCTTGATGGAATGAAGTCATGCACATAACCTCAAGGACTTGTATCTTTCTCATTTTATTTGCTTAAATTATTGATTTTTTGAATTACTTTGGAGACCTACAAGACTGTTAGCCTTCACAAAACAATATGAAAACATAAACATGAACACACTCACATACACTTTGACATGATGCTTAAAACTTGAATGTTTTCATTAAATCCTCCAATGGTTTCTCTCGACTTGTTTGATACTTCTCTTGACAATAATTTTTTTCTTAGGTTTGAAATAATACAATAACTAGATATTTATAGGCATTTATTCTATTTCTCAAAAATTAGATCTCGATAGATGACTTTACATAATTGAATTGTAAATAATAAATTTTCAGCACCAACATATTTCAATTTGAAGGGGAAATAGGACACTCACACACATATTTTTGAGGATAGTTGGTGTCAAGAGCAATGTATTAGATAAATGCAAATGATTCTCACTTGTAATTATTTGGAAATTATCAAAAATGGGCCATAGGATGCATAATTTATGAAATTAAATGCTCAATTAGGTCCAATAATTTAAGGTGGGACTGAACATAAGGTCAAATTTTCATGGGTGACAATTTACGATGCTATAGTTAGCCCTCACTTTAGTGAGAGTGTGAACTTACACTCAAACTCATACTAAAGTACAAAAACTATGTCAAGAGGGGTCCAATTGTCCAAATGTTGAAGAGATAGGTTTACTAAGGATTTAGGGGATGTCCAAGGCCCTAGGATCTAAGATATTGAAAATAAAAATTAGGCACAAAGGAACACACACATGTATGATATGTAGCAAGACAACATACACAAACATACATATCAAAAAACATGAAGCATACACAATGAAAACACATGAAATGATGGAACATAAAGATGATAATGAAATGAAAATAAACACGATGTAAATATGAAGAAGACACATAAAAAGATACACAATAAAACATAAGGTTAGTACTAAAAGATTTGAGTCGGTAAGGAAAAGAGACCTCAATCTTAAGTTATCTCATATACCAAATGTCATCCATCAAATGTGTTGTCTAACAAAATGATGCTCTCACAAGGATGTAAAATCTCTTATGAAACACATGGCTGCACTAGCAAGAAATTTGTGTTATGCTAGGTTCCCATGTTAAAATGCATTCATGACTCACACCATAACACAATATGATATTTTCTAGGTGAATCACAAACAGGAAGGCACATGGGCTAGTGAGGACCATTTTTCACTAGGTGAGCCCCCAAGACAATGTAGCAAAATGAGAAACAGAATAGGTCTAGTGAGGACCATTTTTCACTAGGTGTGTACCCATAACCATACCACAAGTTATGCTTGCTGATAACCTTAATAAAGTGCTATAAAATTATCAATATTCTATGTCAAGGTTACACTAAGTTCAACACCTATGAGAAAATTGAAGCAAAAAATGCCAAGGTTTAACATCAAGGTGGATGAATGCAACAATGTTAAATACCTCAAAGGATGTTGTAACATCACCACAAAAGGCACTTAAACAATAAAGTGGCATTTTTCAAGACATGAATTTCACACCTTAGGGAACATCACACATGACATCACCACCAAGAGAGGACTAGTCGAGGAATAAAAATCACACCTTAGGGAACACTAGTCATGGTGTTACCACCAAGGAGAATGTTATATGCCAAGAAAAATCACTCTTATTAGACATAAACCCCAATATCGCCACAAAGGAGAACATCACATGGATTAAGAAGGGTACACTTTGATTAAAAATTTCACACTTTCTAAGAGATGTATGTTATCGTCACTTAAAAGGGACCATTTCCTATGTAAACAATGAGTGGGGGACTATATGCCCCCCTTAAAATGTCAACATACTTGTTATGTTGGTATTTTAAGGAGAAAGAGGGGAAGAGGGGATCATTCAAAAGAATGTATGCCTTTTAAAACTAGTTATCCTTGTCCTCCAAGTGTAAAGACAAGGATAACCACACCAAGGAATATCATGTTACTATCATGAAAAATATAGTTTCACTTAATATTATACCACCATGAGTAGCACATAGTGATGAGCAGCATGATAGGATAAAGATCATTATTGAGTAGAGGAATGAGGTGCATCAACACAAGGAAGAGCACCACAATCCTTAAGATGTATTTGTTGGCAGATGGTCAACACTCCCCTCGAGATTCATGACATGGAATAACTGCCTCTCATGGATCCGTTAACTCTGGGAATTATATTGGGCATTGGCAAGTCGATCTTTTCGTGCAATGGAAACTATGGGGACAACAATTGGTATCAGAGCCAAAGGTGTCAGGTTTGAATCCCCTCGAGTAATATTGAGGGGGATTTTGTTTGCAGATAGTTAGTTCTCCCCTTGGGGATTTGCAACATGGACTAACCGCCTCTCGTGGATCCGTTAACTCTGGTAGTTGTATCGGGCATTAATAGGTCAATATTTTGGTGCAAGGTCAGCTATGGGGCCAATATTATTTTATTACTCAAGGCCTTACATTCATTGGTATAATTACCATGCACTTGATGATATGCACAAAATGAGCTTTTTTTGTTGAATTTCTTTCATGTTCATGGAGAAAGAGTAATCAAGTGAGATTTGAGAAGCCTCGACAAGATATTCTCTTGATAAATAGTAGAACACATTTCTTTCTTTTGTGAAGAAAATATTTATTTCTAATCACAAGATACATCATACACACACAAGATTCTTTAGGTTTAGATTGTGAGATTTTATACTCTCCCATAAAGGAGGGTGTAAAATCTAATGAAACCCAATCATCACTAAAACATTTATTTGAAGATGAAGCAATATCATGACCATTATTTATATTTGTCCTAGGAGTGTTTTGTGTGATGACATTGGCATTAAGTGAAGGTTTCTTTAATGTTTTTGTTTCTTTTGAAGGACAATAACCAAGACCTCTTGTTGATTCTTGTGTGCTAGGCTTTATGGGTACATGGATACCTTGTTCTTTTATACAACATCATTTTCCATTATAGCTAAAATGTTTTAATAGTTGGTACCCTCTTCCATAAAATTTTTCTATTGCTTTCAAGGAAGGTGGTTTTTTCATAATCACTTTCATCATATGTAGATGTGTAATTTGTGTTCTCCTCACTACTAGAATTTGTGAACTCTTGTGTCTTGGATATTTCAATATCATGTTGTGTTGATACTATCACAGATTCTTTCTCTATTTCCTTTAAAAAATTTGTAATCTTGTCTTCCCCAATGAATGTAGGTGTGAAATATAATGATCCCCAATCATCATCCAACAAATTTTTCACCTTTGGAATATACTTATCTTTGGGTGATCCCACAATAGTGGTTTACAATTTTTTGCCAAACTGGACACTAAAATTATTATTTTTAACTAAATCTTCACATTCGGGTACCTATAGCTGCTAAACTGTGAGGAATTTGAAGATGATGCAAACTAGAGTCTTGTCACATTTTGTCTGTAGATTCTAAAACTATTTTTTTCAAAAAAATTGGAATCCGATTGCACTTTTTTTTCCATCTCCCACGAAAACTGGCTTTTTTCAGAAAACAACATTTTAAAAAAGTGACTTACACCGTATAACGCATAATTTTTTTTCCATGAAGAATAAAATTATAATTCTTTCGAATTATATTTGTGACTCTAATATCTAGTGCTTCCACTTGGTTAGATAGTTTTGTATTGAACATTTTTTCTTTAATCAAGTTTCGAAGTCAAAACCAATTACAATTCAGACATAGCGCGATCGTATAACGCGTAATGTTTTTTGTATATATCGAAATTCAAATTTATTTTTTTGTTGGATCAAGGAATCAATACATGGTGCACTCATATTTTTCATTATTTTGTTTTGATAATCTGCTATTTTTCCACATGTGTAGAACAAAGACCTTCATTTTCGATAAAAAACCTATGTTTAATAAAACTTAAAAAACACATACATATTAAAACCAAAACATAGTAAAATTATATTCATTGGATAGCTCATTCTGAGGACTACCTAATTCTAGTTGGGTTTCTGAAGATTCCTCCATTTTCATCCTCAACCCGAGCTATGAAGTGCCAAAATTTAGGTTTTTTTTGTGTCTCAGTGGGGGGATGAGGAATAAGGAGGGTTCGTATGAACCCCTTCCCAATTCATTTTTTTTTTTTTTTTTCATGGCCAAGTTTCAAAGAGGTTCACTCGAACCCTAGTTCGAGCAAACCCATTATTGGTTTGGTCGAACCAGTAGGTTCGTACAAACCCCCAAAATCACATATTTTGCCTTGGGGTCATTTTTTGTGAGTTTTCCTTCCTCACTTGAATTGTAGACCACTATTGTGGCTTCACCCCTTTATCCTCAACTTATAAGGGTTCCATTTTTGTAGTTGGTGACAATGTTCTAAGAGGATACTTCATTCATGTTTCAGTTTGTAAACAATCTTCAAATTTTGTATCATCGTTATTATGTAAACCTTATTCTTTTTTATATGTATTTCATTGAATGATGAAGCATTGAAGGCACTCCTTTCATCTCATGAATCCATGGTCTACCTAAAAGAATATTTTATGAAATTTCATGGGGCATGACATGGGTAGGAGTTTGCAATACCACCTTACCAACTTGAATAGGTAACATTATCACACCAAGAGGTTGTATTCCCACATTATCAAAACCTTTGTTTGACAAATCGGTGGGTTGAGTTAAAGTTTTGTTTGATCCAATTTTATCCAAAATATTCATGCTACAAACATTAATCCCTAAACCATTGTCAATAAGGGTACACCTAACCCAAAACCTATTAATAATAGACACTATCATCAAAGAATCATTGTATCTTTGTGTTTCCAAAGGGGGTAATTAATTTTGATAAAAGATAATGTCCAAATTAGATTGATTCATATTCTCAATCAAATCTACCACATAATTTGGATGTGCACTAGGAGGGATAACAACATTTTGTAAAGCCTTCTGAAGCATGTCATGGTAAGTAGTTGATGTTTGAATCAAATCCCACAAGGATATTGAAGAGAAATTTTTCCCTTAATCTTTTTTTTGGTTTTCAGCTCTTACATTTTTCAGCTTTGGGATGAATCCGTGGTTAAAGTAAAGGTTGCTCCAAAAGCACGCAATGCGCCATGTGGTGGTTGCATGGATTTTTTTTAACATATTCCTTTTGGGAGAAAGTTGGAGCACGTGTCAGCTTGGTGGGGATTCTCTAAGGCCATTTTCAAAAATCTAAGATTACCTGCCCACTCGACACATCATCTCTTCACTTCAGGAAAGTTACGCTTTTAAGGAATGATCTCTTTAGATGGAATTTGTCGAGCATGTTGGATCTTTCTTGTTTTTTGGGTAGAACCTTTGAGTTAGCCTCATCAATCTATATGGCCAATCAATCATATTTTGCTAGGCTATTTTCTAGGATCCAATTGTTTTTCAACTACAATTTTTGCTAAATATCTAAGGGACATTAATGAGGTAGTTGAGAATTAATGAGCAAGGATTTTCACAATCTAGTTAGGATCTATGATCAGATCATGAGCTATCAAGTGCAAGCATCTGGAAGTATTTTCTTCTAGATGAGTGGTTGCAGTTTTCTCTTTTCCAGCTATAAATAGATATTGGCAACATATGCTAAAAAAAATGATTTTTTAAGAGTTTTAAAGTGTTAGAATTTTTTCCTTCAATTGAAGAGATATTTTACAATAGAAAGTTTTACAGAACATTGCTATTCTCTAGCATGTTATATCATTTTAATTCGAACTATCATCAGATTGGCATCCAACCTTTATTTTCAGTTTATTTGATATTAAAATATGATCTATTTAGAAGAAATCTTTGAAACTATGCATATTATGGCCTTTGTCAAGTTCCTTCTTTATGCTTTCATTCATGATAAAAACACTGTGTTAAGCTTCTATGATTTAATAATAGCTTTTGAAAATTAGATTATGTCAATTAAAATTCTCCATTTTCTTTAGTTGTTAGTTTTCCATATTATGTTGTATCAAGAGAAAGAGTTTTCAGAAAATTCTAGATATTTCTACTAACTTTTGGAGCCCTTTTATGCTTGGTCAGACCTTAATGAGTGCTTCCCGTGGCGAGATTTGAAATATTTCATTGTGCTTTCATTTAGCCTTTGTTGTTCATTCTCTTTCCAACAATGAAGGGTTGCGACATTCTATGTCCAAATTATATCATTCATAAAATTGAATTAAGGTTTGAAATGTTGTAAAGTCTTTGGCACATCACCATTTTTATGTTTTATATTTACATTTCCTTCTACCTTTTCTCCCAACTCAAAGAAGAGTTGGCTTTCTATAAAAAATTTGGAGGTATTCAGTGAGGCAAAAATTGTTCTCCCACTCATGGAATTTATCGTAAGGCTGTCAAAGAGGTTCAATCTTCGATGATCAACGATTCTTTTTTTGGTATGCCCAGTGGGACTCAAAGTTTTCCAAATATCTTATTGGAAGTCAAAAATATTTCTTGAATCAAACTAGGAAAGTAGGCTAGAAATTTCATGCCCAGAATCCAAACAAGAGCTTCCTCAAGAGGCCATTTCCATTACTTCTAGTTAACCTACCTCAGTATCAAGGAGATGAATACTTACAGGCTATATTTCACCTATAAGAAAAAATAGGGAAATAAGTGAAAGCCCGAGATCCAGAGCCTTATCTACTCCACCAGGGGGGAAAAAATTTCAAATTAGAATACCAGTATACCTAATTCATAGGAATCTATTCCCCATGGCTCATGTAGTTGTCCCTTCTAGAAATTTTGTGACCTGGAATAGTGGTAGTTCACAACAACCACCTACACCCCTAGATGTATGGCCTACTATACCCACTAATTCCTTCAAGGCTATTCCAAAACAATTAGGAGAATATTTCAAAACCCACTTTGAACACCTCCAAGATATAGTGGAGGTATGTAGAGTACATAACATAGTGGAGGAAAATATTGCTCTTAGGTTGTTGACCACATCTTTCAAAGGAAAAGCTTAGGATTGGTATCAATCTCCGACTTCTTATTCTATCTGCTCTTGGGATCAGCTCGGAGAGAGACTACTCAAAAATTTCTTAGAAAAGGGAGATCGCTCCTCACTACTACATCCATTAATCACCATCAAGAGGGCCCTACAAGAGGCCATGAGTGATTTCAACACCAAGTTCCATAAAACATGGCAAAGAATTCTAGTGATTGCTAGGCCTCTAGTCGCGATGGCATTCATGTTTTATCTAAAATATTTCAACTCGACTATCACGGGACCATGATAACCTCTATGGGAGGAGATATCTTACTTGATGCATATGACCTAGCCATGAGAAAAAAAAAACAATTTGATCAATGCTAGGAAACTGCCACCTCGACTACTGATGCACGTGTTCATAGAAATCATTGGTGCTCCCAGGGAAGAAATTACTTTGAGCACCTCTTCTCCACAAGTGACCACATCAACCACACCACAATCCATTTACATGTACCTTGGTGTGCAACCAAGAACCTTGGGCTCCTCCTCACTAGCAGCAGACATCAACGATATGAAGAGTCTCATGCAATATTTTGTTAAGAAGATATTCCTCATCAAACAATAGCAAGCAACACCTCTAAAGCAAGCCACTTAGACCTATCAAGTGGGAGGCCATCCTATCAACAGAACACGTACCAAGGATCCTCAAAAGGAGGAGGTTAGCAAATGACGTCTTCCAACTAAATAGTTCCAGTTACTATGTCATTTTAGGCTATCAAGAGAAGTCCAAGCAGAGATCTAGTACCAGACCAGAACATCTTAGCAAAAGAAGAAAACGTGTGGTGCTTCCTATGTAATGATAGTCACATGCCCCAAAATTGTTTGAGGGGAAATCTATAGTAGAAGATAGTGGAACAAAGAAACAAGGGTGTACTCCCAAATATGGAGGAATATTAGTCTCTTGAAATAGAAAATGGTCGCTTTAGAGTGCAATTGCAAGGAATGTCTTTAGAACAAGAGTTGGATATTGCGTCAAACCAAGCACTATTTTCATGGATGGAGGAAGAAGACATAGTGTTCAGAAATGATTTTTTGATGACTAGTGCCCCACAAGTACAATCAAATTACAATACAAGGTCTAAAAGAAAAGCAAGCTCTGCAAGCCATTCCTTGAACTAATTCATAGTCACAAACTTTGGCATTGCTAGAGAAGGAGATGGACAAGGTATCGAGCCCATTCATGACATCTTAGCTTCCCACAAAGACGAGAGAGATACCACCATTCAAACCTAAGGCCCTGTCGATCAGAACGCTCAATATGGTGGAACAATTGAAGAAGGAACCTACTAACATATCTCTATGGGACATCATATCCATTCCTGAACAAAAGACATTACTCCAAGAAGCATTAAAGAAGGAAGAACAAATACCACAAATGGATGTGACTCTGCTATGCGATTAAAATAAAAGACAAGGAGCTCACATCAAAACCCCAACTTTCATGAGTTGCACCTTATGTGAATGACATGGGCAATGCAAAAGAGAAAGAGGTAAGCAATCCAAAGCCCATGCCTTTATTTTTAACACTTATTGTGGGAGATAAGCTTTTGTGTAATAACATGATTGATTCGGGAGCTAGTACAACAGTCATGCCTAAACAAGTGGTTGATGCCCTGAAACTTAAATATGAGCCCCTTGAGAAGGGAATCATGAAATTGGATGAAAAGAAGGTTTCAACCATCAACCACATCAAAGATTTATCTTTAACCCTCTTCTCATGTCCAAGCCAAATGGTCACACAAAAAATAGTTGTGATAGACATTTCCCTGATATTCAAAATGTTCCTTTCAAGATACTTTATAGAAAAACTTGGTAGATATTTAGCGCTCAATTGGTCTCACCTAATATTAAGGACCAAGCATAGGACAAAGATGAAAATCTTGTCTAAATATTTGCATCCAAAACACGTAGCAGACAATGCAGTCCTATTCTTTGAAGCAACACATACCTCCTTCTCACAAAGGGAGAAGTACTATGTAGAGATTTTGGAGGATGACGAAGACACAAGTGATCAAACCCTTGAAGAGGAGGTCTTCCTCAACCAATTTATTGATTCTAACCCATTCATAAACTTTCATGTGATGGGACTAAGCAACTATGTGATCTTTGACGATGATCAAGTCTTTCCAAAATTGATAAAGGATCAAGAGGAACATATGATTTGGGTGACAACCATCTATGGACATTATATTTTGATGGTGTCAAATGCAAAGCCAATTCTAGAGCAGGTGTGTGACTAGTGTCCCCGATAGGGTTAGAGACACAAAAGGCTTTTTATTTTCAATTCCCATGCTCAAATAATGATGTGGAACATGAAGCCTTGGTTCATGGTTTGATCTTTGTAGAATGGATGGACCTAAAGAGAATGCAAGCATTCAGAGATTGAGAGTTGGTTCTGAGCTAGGTTCATGGGCAAGTGGCTATGAAGAATATAAAATTAAGTCATACCAACATCGGATATGGGATCTAATTGAGAACTTTGAGGTTTTTAGCATTCAGGTTATCCCATGCTCCCAGAATGAGGTTGCTGATCAAATGGCTTATATCAATTCACAGTCTAAACCAATTTTTGATGCAGAAATGAAGCAGAATGTAATACAGATCATCATTTGATCAATGATCCCTGAAAATGATCAGAACTAGTAAGTATTTGAGGATGATATACAAATTGTTGCCTCTTACAGAAATCAGGAGAAACTTTTGACTATTCATGGTCTGAAGAAAAAAAATTTGAAGGGCAAGTGATCTAGCTAAAAGGAAATTTAACCTTCCTCGAGGTTTAATATCTCTTGAAAATATTTTTGATTGTGAAGATGCAAGAAATAGAAAAAAAAGGTTCACTACAGCTAAGAGGGATTATGAAGAGCTCAATGTCGAAAGCAGCAAAAAGTTAAAGGTCAGAAGGGATGTTCTAGAGAAGGATAAGGAAAGACTAAAGGTTATATGTTCTAAATATGATGGGGTCATAGCCTAGACCTATGATGATCTTAGAGGGTATGATCCAGGAATAATTCAACATACTATTCACTTGGTTGAAGGTTCAAAACTCATCTAACAAAAACAAAGGCCAATCAACTTGAAGGTCAAAACATTGATGGCATAAGAGCTCACCAATTTAATCGAATCAAGGATCATATACTCAATTAAGCATTCCACTTGGGTGTCTAATCTGGTACTAGTTTGGAAAAAAGAATGGCTATATTAGGCTTTGTGTGGATTTCAGATATTTGAATAACGCCTCGCTAAAAGATCACTATCCTACAAACTGTGGTTGGATTGGAAACATTTTCATTACTTGATGATTTCTTGGGTTATAACTAGGTATATGTAAAAGAAGTTGACTAGAATAAAACAGTGTTCACTATTAAGTGGGGAATATTCACATACTTGAAGATGCCCTTCATAGTTTCAAATGTTGGTGCAACTTTTCAATGAGCAATGGACATCACTTTCAGAGGATTGATTAATCAGATTATTTTATTATGTCTGGATGAACTAACGGTGTTTTCAAAATTAAAGGACAATCACTTTGATCATTTGGAAAAAAAATTCTACAAATGTCAATAGTTCGATATTTCCTTGAATCCAAAAAAATGTGTTTTTTGAGTGCCCCAAGGAAAGCTACTCGATTTTCTGGTATCGAGGGAGGGAATAGTGATAGACCTTGAAAGGGTGAAATCTGTAATGGAGTTTCCTCTACCAATAAATCGGAAAGGGCTACAGTATTTTCTAGGGAAGATCACTTTTGTCAGTCGATTCATTTCAGACTTCACAGGCATCGTGAGACCTATTACTGATGCTCAAAAAGAACCTAATGTTCAAATGGACCCCCGAAGGTAAAGTAGCTTTTGAGCGAATAAAGGTAGCCATCTCCATTACCCTGGTGTTGTCCAATATAGCATAGCTTTGGTACTCACTTAGAAAGATGAAGGAAATAATGCAGAGCATCCCATTACATTTCACTCTAGAACTCTTAAAGGATATGAAGCCAAGTATAACTTTGTTGAAAATAAATCTTTTACTATTGTTAAAATCCTAAATAAATTCTAACACCTGGAATCATCCAATCGAATAACCATTCTCATCACACATTCCAGTGTGTGAGAGTATATCAATAAGGGCAAAATGACTGAAAAGAGGGCCAACTGGATCACTAAGATCCTAGAATACAATGTGGATATTAAACCAACTAAGTTGGTTCGAGGAAGATTTTTGTGTGAATATCTTGCATAGGAAGCAAGTTCCTTAGCTGAGAAGGAGATCTATCATGTTTGCGAGTATGACAAGTCTTGGGTAATGGATCGAATGAAGTATATGCAAAAGGGGCAGTACTCGACCAACCATTTTCCCAACAAAAGGAAATACTACTGACTACAAGGAACCAGGTATGTACTAATTGAAGGTACCTTATTCAAACATAGAAATTATGATGGTGTCTTGCTCTAATGTTTGAATAATCCATAGGCGAAAAGAGTTCTTAATGAATTTAATAGCAGTCTTAAGGGTGGAAATTTCTTCACCAAGACTACTACTTTGAAGATAATGGGAGCAAGATATTATTGGCCTTCCATGTTTTCTGAAGCACGCCATTTGGTGCAAAAGTGAACTCGGTGCAATTATTTTGTTGGCAAAAGAAAGAATTTTCCCTTGCCCCTTAGCCCAATTGTAACTAAGGAACTCTTTGCTCAATGGGGTTTGGACTTTTTCAAGATGATAAATCCTATTTCCAGTGCTAGCCATAAGTGGATCATTACACCAATTGACTACTTCATGAGGTGGATGGAGGTTGTCACCCTAAAAAATGCTACAGAAGGCGAGATCATCAACTTCCTTGAAGAGTTGGTAGCAAGATTTAGTTCACCAAAAACCATCATATATGACAATGCACAAGCTTTTGTGGGTTTGGGGATGTTGTATTTTTCTCTCAAACATGGATTTTACCTTAAAACTTTGTCAAATTACTACCCACAAGGAAATGGGTTAGCAGAGTCAACCAATAAAAACCTAATTAGGTTAATCAAGTGCATTAGATCATAACGACAAAGGGACTAGCACAAACACCTATGAGCCTCTTTGTGGGCCGACTGGATTATGCCCAAGAAAATCTTGAAGGCCTCCACTTATGAATTAGTATGTGGGAAGGAGGTAGTTTTACCTATTTCCATAGAGATCCCTACCTTGCAACTATTAAAACCCCCGGAGGTTGAAGAAAGCGATGGAATGGAAGTAAGGTTGGTGGAACTCCCAAACCTTGAGGAAGACAAGGAAAAATATTATGAAGTCATGATTGGTTTCCAATAGTTACTAAAATGATGGTTCGACAAAAATAACTCCAACCCAGATTTCAAAGAAGGAATCTTGGTACTAAAGTACAACGAGCACACTATGAAACCGGGACAACATACAAAATTTGAAGTGTTATGGAAAGGACCCTTCTATATCAGCGTGTGCAAGGAAAATAATGCATATGAACTAGAAGATATTGAAGGAAATGTTTTAGATATACCAATAATGGGTATTTATCTAAAAAAAATCCATTAAAATGTGCAAGTTCTTTAAAAAAAATCACAGTTATGTACCATATGTAAAAAATTTGTAAAATACGATTCAATTTTGAGAATAAAGCCATGAGAATCACATTGCAAGAATTAAAAAAGGTACTATATTATATTCATTGAAAAATTTACATTATAGTACAAGCCCGAGGCTCCGAGAGAACTTGAAGCTTCTTTTGAAAACCCAAAAAGAGCTTTACTACAAAAAGATAAAAAAAGAGAGGCAACAAGTAAAAAATAGTAAAATTCATAAACCTCCAGTCATCACTAAGTAGTCAAAAGAGACTCTTCATTGATTTCTTCTTCTTCTTCTTCTTTTATTTCTTCTTCTTCTTTGATAGGGTGAAAAGGGGGTCAAAACAACACACACACTCCCAACACACCAGGGACCTCGGTCCTCATTCTCGTAGTTGTACACCAAGAATCCAAAGTACTTTTTCTAGTCGATCCCACCAATGTGCTCCACACCAAACTCCCTCAGAAGGAAGGTGTCTGCTGAATGAGACAATGACTGATGCCTCTTGAGGTCCATGGTTTTAAATTCAATACGCAAAGGTAGCCAAACCACATCCTCCCCATAGTCGACATTCCTGTGAAGGTCCATAGTACTCGGAATACTGCCACTAGGGATAGCCACTTGAATAATTTTGTCGAGCCCATCTAAGTACAGAGAGTCGAACATAGAATGACACAGTGCAATTATCCAAGGCTTGGACATATCCAAATCGAGAAGGGAGGCTACGAAGCAGGAAATGAAATTGGTTATAGTGCGGCTAGTTCTTGTCCTTTACATAGTCCTTGTTGAGCACCCACTTGAATGCCACAATGATGAGGCGATCGTTCTTCTTCACCAAGTGCTTGATTTGGTCGCTGGTAATTTCGCCCACGAAGGAGTACTACAACCTTCTTGGAAGGATTTGAATGGGAGTGCCTAGACCAAACAACATGATGGTAGTAAAATCTAAGGCTAGTGGAATGGGGAATAGTAGGAAAATCTTGCTAAAATAAAAATCTACTTTTGAATGAAAATTGCAATAAGATGGCATAGCTATTTATAGAAAAGATGCACTGGTGAACCCACCCAATGGAAAATCCATTCCTCACTAGAGGAGAATGGAGAAAATATCAAAGTGGTCAGAGAGTAAGAGGTGGATCATACGAGAAATCTAGTAAGAGGCCTTGAGAAATAAATTTGGACTTTGGGATTAAATGCTTGCGTTGGTTGATTGACGCCATGTGTCCTTTGCCATAATCTACACCAGTTTGCTTGTTTATATCAAAAGACGTTGATTAATGCATTAAATCTGACAAATTAAATAAGAATGTCTATTCAAAGAATGCTTCACATAGCTAAAAGCATGCTTTCCAATGCATTTGGCTTATTTGTGAAAGAGGTGGTAGGAAGAATGTACTATTTCCATTCTCACGACGAATTTAGCATTCCCAAGGGATATGGATCCCAAATCCACACATATTACCTCAGTGGCAGCATTTAGTGGACCAATGGTAATGGAAAAGCTTTAACTACATGTATGTGCAAAATAATTAACTATACCCAAAAGAATATTTTGCTAAGTAGCAAAACAACAAGTGGTTGTTTCACCAAAGAAACTCTTTGCAACTTCTCGAAACAACAATGGTGGAAGCATCAACATTTGGTAGAAAGGTTTGAGCCTCACCCAAAAAGCCAAGTTATGTCAATAATTTTCGGAAGGATTCATTTGTCAATGCCCCAATATTAGAAGAATGACATTTTGATTATACCAAATCAGTGCAACCAGATGATCATGTCAAAAGATAGGTGGTGTAGGATTTCACAAAAAATAATTTAGACCCAAAATGGGTAGCTAACCCTAAAAGCCTTAGGGAAGGGGCATTACAAAGAATGATTACACATGGGTTGGCTAAAATTTTTGCATCACAACTCTAGAATTGTGGTTTTCCATAGTTCATGTTGCTCATTGTACACCCATGTCTAGAGCTAGTAGACACATGTGCTAAAAGATTTGACAAGGAGATGGGGGTTATTGTTGAAAATAGGATAAAGGTTACAATTTCCACGACAGCCATCCAAGATATGTTATGTGTTCCTGTAACCTGGGGCTCCAAGCACTTTGACGATGAAGAAATGGAAGGATTATGGGAAACCAGAACTAGGAAGGTGTAATTTTATAAGGATGAAACAAGGGAAAGGCCCGAGGGAAATAAAATTTCATTTCCCTCTGGTGCGCAGAAAATTTAAATCGGATACACAATTTGTTTTCTCAATGCTCTCTTGGGTTTATGATTTTGATGATGATGAAGAGGTTCATCCTTTCTAGATGGGATTTTATTTCATTCTTAAGAAAGAGAAAACCTAGAATTATTTTAATTTTTCTGATGAAATAGTTGAAGGCATGCTCGAGCAATTAAGGACTTACAATATTGAGTGTAAATTCAAGTATTCTTCTTTCTTGGTTCACTTGATCTTGTACCAAAATTCTGAATTTCTAGAAAGAAGTGTGTCATTATTTATGTTTGATGTAAAGGGTTTATACAAGCCAATTTTGATTTGGACCCATGTGCTTTCAAAGACATCAGACTACTATTGTTTTGTGGATTATTTCATGAGGCTAGTGCTTCTGGACTTGTTGTGATGCCCTCCAGGTCATTTTCCCCTTGAGGTCATGCAATGGATGAAAGGCTTGCAGATACTAGTGGATTATTTCCTAGGTGAGAATTTCACTTTTATCATATTCCATGGTTTCATCCTAGAGCCTTTTAGGCTACCTAAATTTGTAATGGATCGGGCTTTCACTTTGGAGGCATGCTGACAGGCGACTATCGACAATATTTATGGATCTGGGAGACACAAGATAGCACTTTTTTGGACCCCCTTCAATATTTCCAACAATTAGGTAAGATTGGTAAAATTGAAGGTGCATGAGGTACTCATTAACAAACTAGCACACTTCGGCTTAGTCCTTACCTACAAAAAAATGGGACTATAAACTGAAAAGGTACCTCCCAACTTTGAAACATGACAGTCAGGAGAATTTTGAGTCGAGGAGGAATTTGACCCAAAAAAGGCCAAAAATATATGTTGATTTGGCCCACATACCATTCAACCGACCACCATGGTTTAAATTCTATATCCAAACTATGAAGTATTTGTAATGTCGCAGAATTGCACCAAGGGGCAATTCCACATTTTTGCATCTTGCCTAGCATTTATGACACCTTAGAATCATTAATGATGGAATCCCATGACACAGAATTTTGTGATTCTAACTCCATGTGAACACATGGCGAAATGATAGAAGCCTAATAAAGTGTTTCCCAAAAACTTAGGCTTTAGACACCTACACAACGCATGGACATCCACGCAACGTGCTAGCGTCCTGGCAGTTTTTCGAGTTTGAGACGAAAAATCTAAAAACTTGACCCTAGCGACACATGTCTTGGCGGTTAGGTCTCAAATGAAACAGTTCCATGCTGCCCTTTCATGCATTCAAACCCCTTTTTGACTCTCATTTTTTGGTCGGAAGTCTTTAATTCAAGCATTGTCACCACTTGCTCTACTCTTGGGTAAGGTCTATACTTGAGTAGGAACACTTTTACTGGTGAAGCCATGTCGGACTGAGGTCCCTCCAACAGCTACCAGCTCTCTAGTAGCTACCATCTCTCAAGCAAGCATATTGTGGTGTGCTCATGTGCTCCAAAAGAGGGTCTTAACCCATGGGTAATGCTCTCTCTCCCTATCACTCCTTCTTACTAGTTCACTTACTACTTTGTGGTGCAGGCTCTACTCTGAAGTGGGTTTTGTTTTCACCACATACTTTATTTATTTCCTTTGTGCTCTTTTCCAGACCTAGTTGTTTGTGGAAGTGGGAACACCAATACAGGGGTCAGACTAAGGCAGGCCCCTATACAGCCCCAACCTTTTCCCCTTGATCTTTTGTGTGCAAGTTATGAAGGGACGCTTGGAATAAAGATTCAGATGCATGAAGGTAATCTTGCTTCAAGATCACTTGTATTTCCATCTGATCTTTGGTTTGTTGTTGATTATTTGACCCTTCACTCTTTCTCACTCGAGTTGAGAAGTAAGATTCAGTTTCATCTATCTGAGCTCCTGGGCTCCTTGTGACTTAGGATCCCAATGCATCTTGTGAACGACAAAGCATTGCACTGGCATCCTAAAACTATGTTGACGTCTCTTGGCCGAGAACTCCATAGCTGGGGATAGAAATCTTGAAATCTTTCTCTTTTGGGACCTGGAATCATTTCTTCGCTTCTCTTCATAGTTTCATCAATTCGTTCAATTTGAGGTGTATAAGGGAAGTTCATTCCCTAGTGATCTCTTGAGAATAAAGAGACCCATGTGTAGCGAATCCCTCTTATATCACATTTTGGTGAACCTGACATGACCCATTAGATCCGTCTACATAATCTCACATGGTCGTATGGATTCTTTCTCTGAACAATATTTTGATATGTTGGAAGGTGCTCTAGATGATTTCTTAGAAGCACTCTCCTCTGTCTGTAAATTTTCTAAACAAACTCCTTCCTCACTAGTCGAGGAGTCAGTAAATGTGGTGGTAGTTTATGTGGCTTTTCCAAGCCCTAAGAAACCCATCATCTATGTGACCCCGGATGAGCCATTCCCTAGAAAGGACTATTTTTTCTATAGAATTTTAGGTCGTAGAAATCCATCGAACTTATATTTGAGATTTGTGAAAGCTACCGACTCTACTTCTAATAATGATGTCGGCCATACATACCCTACAAGGGGAAACAAATAAAACCTAGAACAACAAGTTATGGTTCCTATATCACAACCAGATGGAACTCCTACTTCTTTACCCTCATCTCAACCTAACCTTCATCTGGCTCCTAAGCCTGTGATCAAAGCACTCAGTGATTACGATCTCGTTGAGCAACTCCGTGTTATCCCGGCTAAGATCTCGCTTTGGGATTTGCTTTAGATCACTTCGTTTTACAAAGAGATGTTGCAGGAAGCCTTACAAAAGATTCTCTTTCTTTCCTTTGCTAGGCTCACAGATGTTGATTTGTTGATGGCACATATTCAAGTGGATTTTCCAAATATTACATTCCACCTGCAAGAACTCCTACCTCCAGATTTGCAGAAACAAGCATAACCCTTGATGATTATAGTAAACGTTAACAACATCAGTATTAGGCATACCCTCATTGACACGGCCTCAACTCTCAATGTTTGTGGTATAGACCTACTACCTAAAATCGAATTTGATTCATCCTCTTTAGCAACTTCTTCCTTGTATATTCATGGGTTCGATAATGCTAACAGCCAAGCTCTAGGTATGATAATGTTACCTTTGCAGTTGGGCCCCATTAACTTGCCTACGCTAGTCTATGTAATGCCCATCTCGTTACCATACAATATTATTTTAGGAAGACCGTGGATCCATGATATGGGTGTAGTAACTTCTACCCTACATCTTTCATTAAATTTTGTTGCTAAGAATCAAGTGGTTATGGTTAAAGCAAATCCAGAGGTTGTGCACCTTTGCTTACTAGCCACTACTAGTCATAATTCGGCTGCATCCACTCTCAAGAATTACATTCCTTTCTTAACCAATGATTCTACGACATGGTCCTCATTGATACCCTCTATGGAAACTGTCCCTCAAGCGAGTATCGATCGAGATGAACCACCTAAAGAAGAAGATTGTAAATATCCCCCATCCTCTCCTTCATCCCCTAAATTGAATGCTTTCTTAGGTGATGATTGGGATTCCTTCAACTTCACCAAATTCTTCATAGCGGAGTATAAATCAGACCCCTGTGATATAGAATTTCCAAATTCTATTAACATGAGGACGAGTGACCTTCCCATTGAGGAAGAGAAGTGTGATCCTATCTAGGAGACTGCTCCTCCCCAGGAGTGACCCGTACAGGAGGTTAATGTTTGTGAACCGAGTAAGGGAAGTGGGACCACTCCCATAGAAACTTTTCATATCCATCAGTGGAACGAGATGCTTTACATAGAGCTACCTTCTCCTAAAACTCTACAAGCTTACTATGGGTTTGGTTACGAACTTTCTTCTCAATATGGCTATAGCCAAAAAGGCCTAGGACATATCGAGCAAGGAATACAGGTCCCTATTCAATTTAAGCAATGACAATGTTATCTAGGTTTTGGATGCCTTGTTGAACAATCTAAACAAAAACCTTGGTGGAATGTTAACATGACCTCGGCTGAACCGTAAAATTTGGTTCATCTTGAGTTGATAGAAGAAAGGGGACACACTAAAAAAGTTCTTGTAGATTTCTTCTCTTCAGACGAAGCATTAGGGGAGTTTTTGGGTGCTTACTCTTTGTTACCTCCTTATCATCACAAGAAATTATTCTTGTATTGTTGGGAACAGGTGCCTCAGCTTCTGGATTGGACCTCTGAAAAGACTTGGCAGAATTCATCATCCTTCTCAACCTCTACCGCTCTACCAGTGAGAGTCTTTCATAGAGGCGCGGTATGGCAGTTTACTGCCTTACCGCAAGCCTCTGTCAGCTTGCTCGTGGTTGGGCGGTGTCACCACCATACCATGGGGTCTCTATCTCAAGCTGGCGATAGTGCGGTTGACAGGTGGTGGTTAGGTTGACAGTTACCACCTTACCATAGGCATCACTCGGTGAAGCCGCGGTGGGCGCAGTAAATGGCTGGTGGTCTATGAAGAACACTTACCGCCCTACCACAATGGCCTTTTGGCCATGTCATGGTGGCATGGTAATCCTTGGCGATAAGTCAAGATTGTTACCTTCTTACCGCAGAGGTCTTGTGGTCAGAGTGCGGTAACACGGTGAAGCCTGATAGTTAGCACAGGAGGTCACCACCATACCGCAGGATGTCTCACAGG
Source organism: Sequoiadendron giganteum (assembly GCA_007115665.2). NCBI lineage: Eukaryota > Viridiplantae > Streptophyta > Pinopsida > Cupressales > Cupressaceae > Sequoiadendron > Sequoiadendron giganteum. Next base: position 676,332,947 of record CM021104.1, on the reverse strand, counting down.
GCTCAGCGGTGGCATGATAAAGGTGTTGAGAAATTATGTCTCGACTTCCAGCTTGAAGTCCTCGTTTTCATGCTTTGGTGATTTTGTGTTGTTCTCAAAGTTCTGGCGAAGGCGGAACTGGGATGGAACTGGCATTGTTCTGTTTGCCTAAGTTCTGGGTCTCTGGCGGAGGCGGAACCGGGATGGAACTTGGCATTGTTTTGTTTGTCTAAGTTTTGAGTTTCTGTTCTCGTTCTGACTCTGACTCCAACTCCGCTTCCTACCGTCTGTTTCTTCTCACTTCGCTTCGTAGGTTTTGGCGGAGGCGGAACCAGTTTTGGAAGTTAGTAATGTCCATTTACCAGGTTCCTATTTTAGTTTTTTTTCCGACTCCAGGTCTGACTCCTGCTTTTGTGATCTAGTTCTTCTGGATGTTTGGATTCTACTTGGGGTGTTTTCCTCCGCCTTGTCCTGGTTCTGGATTGTTGTTTCTTGCAGTTGGTGGAGGCGGAACCGGAAATGGATTGGTTCCTAATCTTGGACTTTTGGTAAAGTCCTGTTTCTATTCCTATTCCATCCCCGACTCTGACTCCGGTCTTTTGTGTTCCCATCTTGGTTTGACCCTGGGTTGACTTTACCCAGTCAGAATCGTTTCTGATGAGTTCCTCTTTGCCGTGGGCGGACGCGAAACCGAATTGGTTCCTGAACCTGTAATTTTGGTGGAGTCATGTTTCGACTCCAGCTCCGTCTCTAACTCCAACTCCGACTCCGGTAGTATGTATTTTCGGTGGAGTCCTATTTCAACTCCTGTTCTGACTCAAGCTTTGACAGTGTTAGAAATGACTTGAAGTCTTGGTCGCGCCCGATGTCTATTTGACCGTTTTGGTTGCTCTGTCAGCTGCGATTACTGATGGGTTTTGGACGCGTGGCACCTAGTTGAATAGTGATTGGACGGATACCAAGATAGTTATTGAGGCAGTTGCATTTGTCAACAAAGGGTGGCGAGCTCAACCATTTTGGTGATGGCATTGAATGCATGGATGGCTCGTTGTAGGGAGATCTGTCAGATCCGACCAGATGCGTGATTTGAGGATGGACTTCATTGCTCTTCTGAGCCGGTTGCATATGGATGAGAGATGTGTTATTTCTCATAAGTTAGACAAGTCAAGAGTTGAGTTGTGGGTTGTAGAGCAAGTTTGAAGTCACGAGCTAAAGAACAGAAGGACGTGAGTTCTTGAGGAGGGTTTTGAACTGTATGTTGTAAAAACATTGTAACAGTGAATCTGAAACTCTCTAGGTGATTGTGAGCTAAACAAAGAAGTCTGGATATTGTATGTAATCGATTCATTACTGTAATACAATTGATTTGACTTTGTGTGGTGTATTTTTTACCTGAAAGGGTTTTCCACGTAAATACTGTGTCATCTTTGTTTGCTTATCTTTCTGGTTTCTCTTTGCCATGGTTGTATGCATCTCTATAAGTTTTAGAAATTGTTAGTTTTTCATTTTTGCTTCTCTCCCTTGTAGTAAAGGTGTTAATGGAATGTATTCGGCACTGTTGGGTCAGTAGATCCGCATTCTTTTCCCTTCAAAGTGGTATCAGAGCTTGGCCTATTCGTGTTATCCTTGTTAGGGTGAATTAGTTTTTGCACTAATACTATTTTAGTGGGAGAATTGCATTTTTAAACTTGTTTCTCTTGTGAGATGGCGAGTACATCTGGTAGAATAGATATTGAGAAGTTTAATGGCAGCAACTTTGAGTTATGGAAACTCAAGATAGAAGACTTGCTTGTGGATAGAGACCTCTAGATTGCAGTGTTTGGAACTAAGCCACAAACTATGACCCAAGAAGTTTGGGATCTTGCTGATAGAAAAGCAAGAGGATTGATAAGACTGAATCTAGCCGATTCTATGCTCCTGAATGTTCATGAGGAAACGTCTACAACTGCTTTATGGAAGAAGCTTGGTGATTTATACCAAGGAAAGTCCTTGGTAAATAAGTTGTTCTTGAGAAAGAAGTTGTACTCCTTGAAGATGGACGAAGGTGCATCTATTGCAGAACATTTGAACTCGTTTAATATGAGTGTTACTCAGCTGGGATATGTAGGTGTAAAGATTGAGGAGGAGGATCGTTGCATGCTCTTGTTGTGTTCATTATCTAATAGTTGGGATCATCTTGTGATGGCTATTGGAAGCACAACCACTGCTTTCAAGACTGATGATGTGGTTGCTTCGCTTTTGTTTGAAGAAATGCGAAGGAAATCTTCTGAGATGGCCAAAGATGCTCTTTATGTTCGAGGTAGAACAAAGGAGAAAGGCGAGAAGAAAGACAACAAGTCGAAATCCAAGTATAAAGGGAGATCAAAGTCTCCTAGTAAAAAGTTCAAGGTAAAGTGCTAGAACTGTGGGCAACCAGGTCATATCAGGAAGGACTGCAAGGAGAAGAAAAAGAAGAATGCTTCTGACAATGAATCTTCTCAAAGTGATGCAGATGCCTTCATTGCAGTAGCCTTGACAACTCAGGCATCAGATGATGTTTGGTTAGTTGATTCAGGTGCCTCTTTTCACATAACATCCAATAGAGATTGGTTCTCAAAGTATGAGAAGTATGATGGTGGAAAGGTATACTTGGCAAGTGATTCAATGCTAGAGATTGTTGACAGAGGAAGGGTCAGAATTCAGTTTCCTGATGGGAGAGTCAAAGGAATTGGTGGTGTTCTTCACATCCCAGGTTTGGCTTGAAGTCTTCTTTCTGTTAGTAAGTTAAATGATGCTGGTGTAGAAGTTTCTTTTTCTAGTAAGGGATGTAAAATGGCTAGAGGTTCAATGGTGTTAGCTAAGGGTGTTCGTACTATCACTCTGTACAAGCTAGATGCACGACCTATTATTTGTAACAGTGCCTCTATAAAGTCATGTAATTCTGCACCTATATAGAAAGATGAAGACTCTTCACTATCTGCAAATGCTTTGGAGGTAAAACTCCCAACAGAGAAGACTATGTTATGGCATCATAGACTTGGTCACATAGGTGAGAAAGGTTTAAAAACCTTGAAGAACAAAAACCTTGTAGAAGGGCTTGATGATTGTAACCTTGAGTTCGATTTCTGTGAATATTGTATCTATGGAAAGCAACACCGTGTTTCTTTCTCCTCCAGTCCTCACAAATCTTTTGGTATACTGGATTATGTTCATTCTGATGTGTTTGGTCCAGTTGATGTTCCTTCATTATCGAAGTCTAGATATTATGTTTATTTTATTAATGACTGTTCAAGAAGGGCATTTGTATACTTTCTTAAAAGTAAATCAGAAGTGTTCAGTCGGTTTAAAGAGTTCAAATCTTTGGTTGAAAATCAAACTGGAAGGAAAATAAAGTGTTTAAGGACAGACAATGGAGGTGAGTTTTGTTCTGCAGATTTTGAAAGGTACTGCACTGATCATGGAATTAAAAGGCATAAGACAACCCCCTACAATCTATAGCAAAATGGAGTTGCTGAAAGGTTGAACAACACACTTATGGAAAAGGCAAGGAGTATGCTGAGTGGTCCTGGTCTGGAGTAGAAGTTTTGGGGTGAGGTTGTTGCTACAGCATGTTATTTGATTAATAGATCTCCTTGTTCAGCGCTTGTTGATAAGACACCTTTGGAAGCATGGTCAGGTAAGAAACCCTCATTAAGGCATATTCGAGTATTTGGCTGTGAGGCATATGTTCATGTGCCAAATGAAAAGAGATCAAAGTTGGATAACAAGGTTGTGAAATGTATTCTCATCAGCTATGGAGTTGGTGTGAAAGGATACAAGCTTTGGAACCCTGTTACTGAGAAGGTTTTGTATAGCAGAAGCGTGATATTTCGTGAGCTGAAACTTTTACTAAGTGATCAACAGCTTGAGACAAATCAGAGTGATAAGGAGAAGGATGCAGTTGAGATTCCCCAAACTCTAGAAAGGGAAGAGCTGCATGGTGTACCTGAGATTGAGGAGAGCTCAAGCAGCTCTAGAAGTTCTGATGATGAAGAACAACCTTAGCCTCTAGGGAGATCTACATGAGAAAGAAGGCAACCAAAAAGGTATGGTTTCTCTATGTTAGATTCAAATTGTGCTTATGCCTTAATTACCAGCACTGATGAGCCTAGGACTATGAAAGAAGCAATCAGCATGGCTGATTCAAAGTCTTGGCTGGAAGCCATGAATGAGGAGATGGATTCTTTGAAAAAGAATGATACTTGGAAGTTGGTACCACTACCTAAAGGGCGAAAGCCTGTTGGCTACAAGTGGATATTCAAAAGGAAGACAGGCCTTGATGGTAGTGTGGAGAAGTATAAGGCATGACTGGTTGCAAAGGGTTTTTCCGAAGTTGAGGGAATTGATTATGGAGAGATCTTTTCCCCTATAGCAAAGCTAACATCCATCAGATTTTTGTTGTCATTGGCAGCTGTGTATGACTATGAAATTGAGAAGATGGATGTGAAGATAGCATTTCTCCATGGTGAGCTGGAAGAAGAAATCTACATGTCCCAGCCTGAGCATTTTGTTGAAAGAGGTAAACAAAATCTAGTTTACAAGTTAAATAAATTTCTCTATGGTCTAAAGCAATCTCCTAGAATGTGGTACTAGAAATTTGACACATTTGTGTTGTCAATTGGGTTTGTTAGATCAAAATCTGATCATTGCATTTATTTTAAATGTGAGAATGATCATGTGCTTGTTATTACTTTGTATGTGGATGACATGTTATTCATTGGTAATAGCAAGCAATGATTTCTAATCTTAAAACTCAATTGTTTGTTAAGTTCGAAATGAAAGATCTTGGAGCAGCAAGATACATTCTTGGGATGGAGATAACCAGGAATAGAACAAGCAGAAAGTTTTGGCTCAATCAAAGTAAGTATGTGAAAACCATTCTAGAGAGGTTTAGCATGACTGATTGCAAGCAACTAGTTGTTCCAATCATGCAAGGATTGAAACTATCTGCTGAAGATTGTCCAAAGTCTGCTACTAAGATGGAGGACATGACCAGTGTGCCTTATGCAAGTGCAGTAGGCAGTTTGATGTATGCTATGGTCTACACAAGACTAGACATTGCCCAAGTAGTGGGAGTTCTAAGCCATTTCATGGCAAATCCAGGGAGATCACATTGAGATGTTGTAAAGAGAGTGTTCAGGTATTTAAAGGGTACTTCAGATTATGCTTTGTGTTACCATGGCAGTATGGTTGCATCACAAAGGACTCTTAGCATACAGGGATATGTTGACTCTGATTGGGCAGGGGACATTGATAGCAGAAGATCCACCAGTGGATACACCTTCATGCTTAATGGTGGAGCAATCAGTTGGATGAGCAAGCGACAAGCTGTAGTTGCTTTATCCATGACAGAGGCAGAGTACATGGTAGCAACTCATGCTTGCAAGGAGGCAGTGTGGTTGAGGCGTTTGTGTTCAAACATTGGATTTAATGCTGAGCAGATTTCAATCTATTGTGACAGTTAAAGTGCCATTTGTTTGGCAAAGAATCTGACCTTCCATGCCAAGACCAAGCACATAGATGTGCAATATCACTTCGTGAGAGATATGGTTAAAGATGGCAAGGTCGGTATGGATAAGGTTCACACCTTGACGAATGTTGCAAATGCCTTGACAAAGTCGGTTAGCATAGACAAGTTCAGATGGTGCACAGAATCGATGGGCCTTGGGGCCTATGATAGACAGTAAGGTTTGATGTTTTGAGGAAGCTGGAAGTGTTCACCAAGTGGGAGATTGTTGAGAAATTATGTCTCAACTTCCAGCTTGAAGTCCTCATTTTCATGCCTTGGTGATTTTGTGTTGTTCTCAAAGTTCTGGCAGAGGTGGAACCGGGATGGAACTCGGCATTGTTCTATTTGCCTAAGTTCCAGGTCTCTGGCGGAAGTGGAACCGAGATGGAACTTGGCATTGTTTTGTTTGCCTAAGTTCTGAGTTTCTGTTCTCGTTCCGACTCTGACTCCGACTCCACTTCGTACCGTCTGTTTCTTCTCGCTTCGCTTCGTAGGTTTTGGCAGAGGCAGAACCAGTTTTGGAAGTTGGCAATGTCCATTTGCCAGGTTCCTGTTTCAGTTTCAATTTTGACTCTGGGTCCGACTCCTGCTTTTGCGATCTAGTTCTTTTGGATGTTTGGATTCTACTCGAAGTGTTTTCCTCCGCCTTGTCTTGGTTCTGGATTGTTGTTTCTTGCATTTGGCGGAGGTGGAATTGGAAATGGATTGGTTCCTGATCTTGGACTTTTGGTAAAGTCTTGTTTCTGTTCCTATTCCATCCCCGACTCTGACTCCGGTCTTTTGTGTTCCCATCTTGGTTTGACCCCGGGTTGACTTTACCCAGTCATAACTGTTTCCGATGAGTTCCTCTTTGCTGTGGGCGGACGCGGAACCGAATTGGTTCCTGAACCTGTAATTTTGGTGGAGTCATGTTTCGACTCCAGCTCCGTCTCTGACTCCGACTTTGACTCCGGTAGTATGTATTTTTGGTGGAGTCCTGTTTCGACTCCTGTTTCGACGTCGGCTTCGGCAGTGTTAGAAATGACTTGAAGTCTTGGTCACGCCCGATGTCTGTTTGACCGTTTTGGTTGCTCTGTCAGCTATGATTGCTGATGGGTCTTGGACATGTGGCACCTGGTTGAATAGTGATTGGATAGATACCAAGATAGTTATTGTGGCAGTTGCATTTGTCAGGGAAGGGTGGCGAGCTCAACCGTTTTGATGATGGCATTGAATGCATGGATGGCTCGTTGTAGGGAGATCTGTCAGATCCAACCAGATGCGTGATTTGAGGATGGACTTCATTGCTCTTTTGAGTCGGTTGCATATAGATGAGAGATGTGTTATTTCTCATAAGTTAGACAAGTCAAGAGTTGAGTCGTGGGTTGCAGAGCAAGTTTGAAGTCGCGAGCTGAAGAACAGAAGGACGTGAGTTCTTGAGGAGGGTTTTGAATTGTATGTTGTAAAAACATTGTAACAGTGAATCTAAAACTCTCTAGGTGATTGTGAGTTGAACAAAGAAGTCTGGATATTGTATGTAATCGATTCATTACTGTAATACAATTGATTTGACTTTGTGTGGTGGGTTTTTTACTTGAAAGGGTTTTCCCACGTAAATACTGTGTCATCTTTATTTGCTTATCTTTCTGGTTTCTCATTGCCATGGTGGTATGCATCTCTATAAGTTTTAGAAACTATTAGTTTTTCATTTTTGCTTCTCTCCCCTATAGTAAAGGTGTTAAGAGAATGTATTCCGCACTGTTGGGTCAGTAGATCCGCATTCTTTTCCCTTCAAAAGGTAGAAGACAAGCTATCAAGGGTTTACCACCACACCGGGAGGGTCTTAAGGTGGCATCATGGTTCGGCAGTGTCACCACCATACCACGAAGGCTTACTCTATGTCGAGCGGCAGCATGGTACACTACATTTCCGTGAGGGTTGGTCAACTGGCTTGCAATGGCATGGTAAGAGAAGCTTGGAGCTCAGGTGGAAATTTTGACTCATGGTCAAAGCAATGAGTGAATGAGAAGGTGACGCATGGCAAGAAATCAATAATTGATTGGTTCATGTTTGGAGTAGAAAGAAGTAAATGCAAGACATGTTTTGGCTAGTGACAAAATCTGATTAAGGCAAGGAAATTAATGCATGGGTGGCCCAATGCAAAGAAGATCGGTTAGAAGATCAGATTACTTGATTGGGTGATCAATGCATCATTAAGACTTGTGATTGGTTGGAATGTTAAATGTGATTGAAGAATTGTACAATTGATTACATTTTTTACATAAGTCAATCAAAGGGTGATGATAAATAAAAAAAAGAGCATGACAGAACAGAATTGTATTGTATTCATTATATACTTGCAGAAGTATTGTAACAGTAAGTGAATAAAAATACTGTCGTCTGTTGTTGTTGTGAGCTAACTATCAGAGAATGAGGACTATGAGTTTTGTATGTAATTTATTTTACTGTAATACAAAGTGTCTTCTCTTGGTGTGGTGGGTTTTTTCTCGAAAGCGTTTCCCACGTAAATCTGGTGTTATCTATGATTGCTTTTTTTTAATCCCTTTTTACTTTATATGTGTTCATCTCAGTTTTTTTAAGAAGCTTTAAAACTTTTCTTTGTACTCCTCTATTGTATTAGCGTTAGGAAAGCGATTCCACACCTTTTTTTTCCTTTCAAGTGGTATCAGAGCTTGGCCAGTTGTGTTATCCTTGTTAGCTAGGCTGGTTTTTTGTGCTAATATTGTTCCAATGGGAGTATTGTAAAGTTAGAATTTAGTTCTATTTGAAATGGCGAGTACATTAGGTAGAGTAGAGATTGAAAAATTCAATGGTGGAAACTTTGAGTTATGGAAACTCAAAATGGAAGACTTGCTTGTGGATGGAGACCTCTGGGTTGTTGTGTTTGGAACTATGCCACAAATTATGAAGCAAGAAGATTGGGACCTTGCAAATAGAAAAGATAGAGGTCTGATAAGACTTAGTCTGGCCGATTCTATACTCCAGTTTGTCCATGAGGAGAACTCTGTAGCTTCATTATGGAAGAAGCTTGGTGATATTTATCAGGGAAAGTCTCTGGTAAATAAGTTATTCCTATGAAAAAAGTTGTACTCCTTGAAGATGGAAGAAGGTGCATTTGTTGCAAACCATTTGAACTCGTTTAACATGAGTGTTGCTCAGTTGGCATATGTGGGTGTAAATATTGAGGAGGATCGTTGCATGCTCCTATTATGTTCGTTACCTGACACTTGGGATCATCCTGTAATGGCTATTAGAAGTACGACCACTACTTTCAAGATGGAAGACATTGTTGCCTCACTGTTGTCTGAAGAGATGTGGAGGAAGTCTTCAAAGATGGCCATAGATGCCCTTATTATTCGAGGTAGATCAAAGGAGAAAGGCAAGAAGAAGGACAAGAAGTCCAAATATAAATCAGTAGGGAGATCAAAGTCTCCTGGTAAAAATTCCAAGGTGAAATGTTGGAACTATGAGCAGTCTGGTCACATCCGAAAGGATTGTAAGTAGAAGAAGAAGAGTAATGCTTTAGACAATGACTCTTCTCAAAGTGATGCAGATTCCTTCATTATAGCCTTGGTGATTCAGGCATCAGATGATGTCTGGATGGTTGACTTGGGTGCATCCTTTCACATGACGTCTCATAGAGAATGGTTCACTAAGTACGAGAAGTATGATGGTGGAAAGGTGTACCTGGCGAGTGATTCAACATTGGAGATTTTTGGTCATAGAAGAGTCAAGATACAGTCCCCTTACGGTAGAATCAAAGGGATTGGTGATGTATTACACATACCAAGTCTAGCTCGTAACTTACTTTATGTCAGTAAGTTGAATGATGTTGTTGTAGAAGTTTCTCCCTCAAGTAAAGGATGTAAGATCGCTAGAGGTGCAATGGTGTTGGATAAGGGTGAACATACTGGCATTCTGTACAAGCTGTATGTAACAGGGCCTTTGTAAAGTCAAGCAAAGTTGTTCATGTAGAGGAAGATGAAGATGCTTCTCTGGTTGCAAATGCTTTGGAGATGAAACTCCCGGTAGAGAAGACCATGTTGTGGCATCATAGACTCGGTCACATAGGTGAGAAAGGTTTAAAAACCTTGAAAAATAAAAATCTTGTTGAAGGGTTTGATGATTGTAACCTTGAGTTTGATTTTTGCAAACTCTTTATTTATGGAAAACAACACCGTGATTCATTTTATTTGAGTCCTCATAAATCTTCTAGTGTACTGGATTATGTTCATTCTGATGTTTTTGGTCTAGTTAATGTTCCTTCACTATCAAAGTCTAGATATTATGTTTCTTTTATTGGTGACTATTCGAGAAGGGTATTTATATACTTTCTTAAAAGTAAATCAGAAGTGTTTAGTCGGTTTAAAGAATTTAAAACTTTGGTAGAGAACCAGACTGGAAAGAAAATTAAATGCTTGAGGATGGATAATGACGGTGAGTTATTTTCTACGTAATTCAAAATATATTGCATAGACCATGGGATTAAAAGGCATAAAACTACACCTTATACTCCACAACACAATGGAGTTGTTGAAAGGTTGAACAGAACATTAATGGAGAAAGTGAGAAGTACATTGAGCAGTGCTAGTCTGGAGCAGAAGTTCTGGGTTTAGGTTGTGGCTACACCATGTTACTTGGTAAATTTTTCACCTTGTTTTTCTTTTTTTGAGAAGACACCTTTGGAAGCGTGGTCTGGTAAAAAGCCATCTCTTAGACATATTCGTGTCTTTGGTTGTGAGGTATATGTAAATGTGCCCAATGAGAAAATATCAGAGTTGGAGAACAAGGTTGTTAAATGTATCTTCATCAGCTATGGTGTTGGTGTGAAGGGATACAAGCTTTGGAATCCTGATACTGAGAAGGTTTTGTACAAAAGAAGTGTAATATTTCATGAGTTGAAACCTTCAATAGCTGATCCACAACTAGAGACAGATAAAAGAGAAAAGAATAATGATGTAGTTCAAATTCCTCAAACTCCAAAAAAAGAGGAACTACATGGTGTACCTGAAATTGAGGAGAGTTTTTAAGATGAAGAACCACAACCTCAACCAGTAAAAAGGTCCACACATGAAAAATGACAACCTGATAGGTATGGTTTCTCTATGTTAGATTTGAATTGTGCCTATGCTTTGCTTACTAGCACTGATGATCCTAGGACTATAAAAGAAGTGATTAGCATGTCTGATTCAAATTCTACATTGGAAGCCATGAATGAAGAAATGGAATAATTAAACAAAAATGAAACCTGGCATTTGGTACCTTTACCTGAAAGGCGAAAGCCTCTTGGGTGTAAATGGATATTCAAGAAGAAGAATGGTCTCGATGGCAGTGTAGAAAATTATAAGGCAAGTCTAGTTGTGAAAGGTTTTTCACAGATAGATGAAATTGAGTATGGAGAAATTTTTTCCCCTATAGCAAAGCTGGCATCTATCAGATTTTTATTGTCTTTGGTAGCAGCATATAACAAAGAGATTGAGCAGATGGATGTGAAGACAATGTTTCTCCATGGAGACCTAGAAGAAGAGATTTATATGTCCCAGCCTGAGCACTTCGTAGAAAAAGGTAAACAAAGTTTGGTCTATAAATTAAAGAAATATTTGTATGGTTTGAAGCAGTCTCCTAGAATGTGGTACCAAAAATTTGAAACTTTTGTGTTGTCTATGGGATTTGTGAGATCAAAATCTGATCATTGTGTTTATTATAAATCTGAAAATGATCATGTGCTTATTATTACCCTATATGTGGATGATATGTTATTCATAGGAAATAGTAAGTCTATGATTTTTGATCTTAAATCTCAGTTGTCTACAAAGTTCGAAATGAAAGATCTGGGTGTAGCAAGGTATATTTTGGGAATGGATATAACCAGGGACAGAACAAGCAAAAATATTTGGGTAAGTCAGAGTAAATATGTCTATACAGTCCTGGAGAGATTTGGTATGAATGATTGCAAGCAGCTAGTTGTTCCAATTATGCAAGGAACAAAACTATATGTTGAATATTGTCCAAAGACTACTACTGAGATGGAGGACATGATCAGGGTACCTTATGCTAGTATTGTTGGCAGTTTAATGTATGCAATGGTCTATACAAGACCAAAAAATTTCCAAGTAGTGGGAGTTCTTAGCCAATTTATGGAATATCCAGGAAGGATGCATTGGGATGTTGTGAGGAGAGTGTTCAAATATTTGAAGGGGACTTCGAAATATGCTCTATGTTACCATGGGAGTTTGGTTGCATCACAGAGAACACTCAGCATTCGTGGATATGTTGATTCTGATTGGACAGGGGACGTTGACAACAGAAGATCCACCAGTGGATACACTTTCCTTCTAAATGGTGGTGCAGTCAATTGGATGAGCAAGCAACAAGTTGTAGTCACTTTATCCACTACAGAGGTTGAATACATGGCAGCAACACATGCCTGCAAAGAAGTGGTTTGGCTAAGTCGATTGTGCTCTCATATTGATTTCAATGCATGACATATCACAATTTGTTGTGATAGTCAAAGTGCCATTTGTTTGGAAAATAAACCGACTTTCCATGCTAGGACAAAGCACATTGATGTACAGTATCACTTTGTGAGGGATATGGTGGAAGATGGAAAGATCTGTTTGGAAAATATTGACACCTTGAAGAATGTTGCAGATGCGTTAACAAAGCCAGTGAGCACGAACAAGTTCAGATGGTGCACAGATTCGATGGGCCTTGGGGCCTATGATCGTCAATAATTTTTCCAAAGTCTAGAGGAAGCTAGCAAGTCTTCCTCAAGTGGGATCTTGTTGGGAATAGGTGCCTCAACTTCTAGCTTGGACTTCTGAAAATACTTGGTGGAATTCATCATACTAGCCAGCCTCTACCACTCTACCGCTAAGAGTCTTTCATAGAGGCACAGTATGGCAGTTTACCACCCTACCGCGGGCCTTTGTCGATTTGCCCAAGGTTGGGCAATGTCACCGCCATACCGCGGGGTCTCCGTCTTAGGCTGGCGGTAGCATGGTTGATAGGCAACGGTCAGGTTGACGGTTACTGCCTTAGTATAAGTGTCGCTCAGTGAAGCCGCGATGGGCACGGTAAATGGCTTGTGGTCCGTGAAAACCCTTACCACCCTACCATGATGGCCTTTTGGCCATGTCATGGTGGCACGGTAAGCCGTGGCGATCACTCAGGATGGTTACCTCCTTACCACGGAGGTCTTGTGGTTGGAGTGAGGTAGCATGGTGAAGCCCAACAGTTAGCACAGGTAGTCACCGCCATATCGTAGGATGTCTCGCGAGGCTCGGTGGTGGCATAGTAAAGGTAGAAGATGGGTTGTCAAGGGCTTACTGCCACACTGTGAGGGTGTTAAGGTGGCCTCACAGTTGGGCGGTGTCACCGCCATACTGTGAAGGCTTACTTTGTGTCAAGCGATATCATGGTACACCACATTAGCGTGAGGGTTGGTTGACTAGCCTGTGGTGGCGCGGTAAGAGAAGCTCGGAGCTTGGGTGGCAATTTTCACTCATGGTCAAAGCGATGAGCGAATGAGAAGACAACGCATGGCAAGAAATCAATACTTGATTGGTCGATGTCTAGAGCAGTGAAAGCAGTAAATGCAAGACGTGTTTCGGCTAGTGACAAAATTCGATTAAGGCAAGGAAATTAGTGCCTGGGTGGCTCGATGTAGAGAAGCCCAGTCAGAAGATTGGATTACTTGATTGGGTGATCGATGCATCATTAAGATCTGTGATTAGTTGGAATGTTAAATGTGATGTAAGACTCGTACAGTTGATTACATTTTTTATATAAATCAATCAAAGGGTGATAGTAAAAAAAAAAAGTATGACAGAATAGAATTGTATTGTATTCACTATATACTTGCAGAAGTATTGTAACAATGAGTGAATAAAAATATTGTAGTTTGTTGCTGCTGTGAGCTAACTATCAGAGAGTGAGGACTGTGAGTTTTGTATGTAATTTATTTTACTGTAATACAAAGTGTATTCTCTTGGTGTGGTGGGTTTTTTCCTGAAAGGGTTTTCCCACATAAATCTGGTGTTATCTATGATTGCTTATTTTGGTTATCCCTTTTTACTCTATATGTGTTCATCAAAGTTATTTTAAGAAGCTTTGAAACTGGTCTTTTCACTCCTCCTCTATTGTATTAGCATTAGGAAAGCGATTTCACACCTCTGTTTTCCTTTCACGTATCGCTTACATAAACAAGCATACTTTGGAGAATCCATTTTTAGCATTGATGAGGAGGACCCTCTATCTAATGTCAGTGATGATGTTCTGATATCTCATCTTGACGACCACAACTCTATCCTTAAAGGAGACACTATCAAGGTCCCCGTGGATGCTAAATCTTCAGAAAGGGTAATCAAGATTGGGAAGTGTCTTTCTTTTGAGGAAGTAGATGAGCAATCTGCCCTCTTGCGTGCCTACCCTAATATCTTCGCTTGGACATATGAGGATATGTGCAATATTAATGAATCCATAGTGGTCCATAATATCATTCTATGCTCTGATGCCAAGCCCGTTAAGTAGAAAATTCAAAAGATCAACCGTAGGGTAGCTTTAATGGTCAAGACTGAGATAGAGAAGTTGTTAAAAGTGGGCTTTATCTATCCTATTGACTACTCTCCTTGGATTTCGAATATAGTCACTGTTAGAAAACCTAATGGTTGTATTCATATATGCATTGACTTTCGAGACCTTAACAAGGCTTCTCTTAAGGATGATTTTATGTTACCTAATATATATATGATTGTAGACTCGACCGCCAGCCATGTGTTGTTATCTTTTATGGATGGATTCTTGGGTTATAATCAAATCTTTATTAACCCGGATGATCAATATAAGATAGCCTTCACTACCCCTTGGGGAAATTTCTACTATGTATTCATGTCCTTTGGTTTGAAGAATGCAAAATAAACTTACCAATGAGCGATGACCTTGATATTCCATGATTTCATTCATAAAATCTTAGAAGATTATTTTGATGACATCTTCGCGAAATCCGAAAATCTTCAAGATCATGTGAAGAATCTTCATCTTATCTTCAAAACACTATGATTTTACAAGATGAGACTCAATCCCCATAAGTGTATCTTCGGCATAGATGGGTATGTGCAGGATCACGATGGGCCAAAAAGTGGCAATATATAAGTGATATGATAGCCCATGTGACTGACAAATTTTTTTGACCCAAAATTGATGAAATGAAAAGGGTTTTTAAAGGATATTCTCAGCTTTCCACCAATATAAATTATTCTTTACTTTGAATTTAATAAATAATTATTATTCATTTTCTATTTGAATTATGAGTAAATTCAAAATTGATAGGCTGATTGAAAAACATCTATAGCTTTCAAACGGTATCACATTTTTTGAAACTAAAATATGTATCACATCCTATGCTTTGCATACTATAGGATTAAAAAAAAAAATTGAATTTCATGAAGTTTTGACCAAGTTAAGGTGGTCAGACATACAAGTTTTTATATTTTTTAAAAGTTGTAATAAAAAATTCATAATTAATTATTTACCTAGAAAAAAATTACACAAAAATATGCATCACATCGGGACATGAGTCCCCTACTTATATCTAAAATCTTATAAAAAAATATTATCATTTTATTGTGGTTAGGGTGCTCATACTTCCACCTACTTCTTATTTTTTCCCTGAAATTTAAGTACTACTGCATTGAAATTTCAAATTTTCATCAAATAGATTTTTTTTTTTTTTAAATAAACCTAGTAGTTTAGAAACTAAATTTGATTTTCTACTGATTTTATTGTTACATATTTTTGAAATAATATAGATAACTTAATCAAATTTTTACGTCAAGTTACCTAACTCTAAATTTCTGAATATTCATCACCACTTAAGGGCTTGTTTTTTCCATGATGATCCTACACATACCCAGACGCGGGCAAGATTCTTGGGTTTATAGTCTCTTATCATGGAATCAAAGTTCACACAAATAAGATTGATGCTATTGTTAACATGTCTCCACAAAGGAACATCACCAAGTTGTAAAGTCTACAGGGGAAGATTCAGGCAATTCGCAGATTCATATCTCAGTTGGTTGATCATTCCCTTCCTTTCACTCGTCTACTAAAAAAGGATGTTCTCTTTATATGGGATGAAGAATGTTAAAGAGCTTTTGATTCCTTCAAAGCCTATTTGACCAATTCTCCTATATTAATGTTGGTTATGTAAGATAGGCCCTTCTGGCTTTACCTCACTGCATCACCATGCGCTTTGGCAACTCTGCTAGCTCAGTATGATGATGTGGGAAGAGAGAGAGTGCTTTACTACATTACCTGCATCCTCCTTGATTATGAAACCCGTTATTTTTCCATGGAGAAGCAATGCCTAGATCTTGTATTTGCTACATAAAGTTTGAGGCACTATCTCCTCCATGATGAAACTCATGTCATAGTAAAAATAGATCTTTTGAAACATTTTTTCTCTAGCATTGACCTCGCTAAGAAATTAGCGAAGTGGGTTATGTTGCTTTCTGAGTTTGATATAAAGTTTGTCACTCAGAAATTGGTAAAGGGACAATTTTTTGCTAATCAATTGGTAGACATTCCCTCGCCTCGCTCCTTCCCTAGGTTGGACCTATTCCCTGATGAGAATATTTTCACAATCCACTATGACCTCAAATGGAAGATGTACTTCGACGAATCAAGGTGTCAGATCGGTTGTGGAGTGGGCATGGTTCTGATATCCCCCAAAGGAAAACTGGTCCCCTTATCCTTTCGATTAGATTTTCCTTGCACTAATAATATCACAAAGCACAAATCTCTTATTGTCGGCTTACGTGCTACGATTGCATTATAGATTAAACATCTTTGTATACTAGGTGACTCTGAGATTATTGTGAATCAGATCACGAGAACTTATCAAGCCAAACAAAGAAAGTTGTCTTGCTATTGAGACCTCACTTTGTCTCTACTCAATCAGTTCTCCTCTTTCACAATAAACAGTATTCTTAGGTGAGAAAATAGACATGTGCATGTGGATGTCATGGCAAGTGTTGCTTCCTTGCTACCTTCAGAGGAGGATACAAAGAAATATCACTTTGTGGTTCAAGTCATGTGAACCCCAGCAATTCTCGATCAATCTGAGCCCAAGTCTCTAGTTTTCTTTCAGGCAGACTCAGGAGAGTGATTCTCTAGTATCGTTTAACTATTTAAAGGCGGGAATCTTTCCTGGTGATGCGATGAAAAGTGATTTTACTCATATAGGAAATATTTTTTGCGCGTTACAGTATCTTATATGACATTCTTTATCGAAAAGGTTATAACAGTTTATTGTTAAGATGTGTTACTAAAGCTGAAATACCCCTTGCCCTTAAGGAAACCCATGCAGGCGTTGGGGGTAGACACTTCGGTGGTAGACCTATGGTGAGAAAATTGATACACATGGGTTACTATTGGCAGATGATGGAACAAGATTCCTTCGGTTTTGTCAAGAAGTGCCTTCAATGTCAACAGCATAGCCGCCTTATCCATCCTCCTACTCAAGAGCTGCAAAATCAAACATCTCCTTAGCCTTTCGTGAAATGGGGTTTGGATATCATTGGAAAAATATCTCCAAAGGATATACTCTTATCATTACCGCCACAGATTATTTCACAAAATGGGTTGAAGCTATTTCATTTTGATCTATGAATGTTGAAACAATCTACAGGTTCCTCTTGAACAACATCATTTCTTGTTTTGGGTTTCCTACTACACTTGTTTCGTATGCAGTCTGTAGACATGCTATCGGCTCAAAAGTGGGGCCATGCATCCCCACTAAAATAGGTTGATAAGCCTCTAGGACTATCCCCTAGATTGGTACAGTAGGGGCCACCTCTGAAATACACTGAGCTATAAGCCCAATCCATCCCTATGCATCCTCTCTAACCACAAAAGAGAGATAGGGATCAGTATCACATAGCATGTTTATGTATATAAATCATAAATGGAAATATGAAAAGCATGAAAATAATAGTAATTCACTATGTATACCTGGATCCCTTGGCTACCATGTGGGATTAGGGTGTGGCTCAATGTTGGGTCCTACATCGCTAGTATCGGTGGCCAACCCAGGTGGTGCTAGCATTGCTACTGTTGGGATGGTGGACACTAGTGGTGTTGAGGAAATAGGGGTA
Source organism: Sequoiadendron giganteum (assembly GCA_007115665.2). Taxonomy (NCBI): domain Eukaryota; kingdom Viridiplantae; phylum Streptophyta; class Pinopsida; order Cupressales; family Cupressaceae; genus Sequoiadendron; species Sequoiadendron giganteum. The sequence continues at coordinate 676,315,286 of CM021104.1, read as the reverse complement.
GTTGGGGGTGAACTGATCTCCTTTGTCTCTGCAGCCTCATTGATGTCGCCTCCTCCTTCGCACCACTCTGTTGGTGGCCTCTCTTCCTATCTTGTGGCGGCTAGTGGGGTTCATCCTCCTATGGGCCAGGGTCCCCTCTCAGAGCACCCTTGTCAAAGATTGGGGCAAGATGATGCCTCTCCCACCACCGCATGTATTTTGTCGCCACCCCAACATTATCCACTGCTACCATGTTCGGTACATCATGATCTAGCTCATCATCATCTGAAAATATGATGGCTATGATAGAGGGGTGAGGGTGATCACCTACACTCGTTGCACTACGGTGTGCCCTAGTGTATGTGGGAACATCAAGTGGTATGGTCTGTACATGTCCATGTTGTCGCATGACCTGACTCTAGTAATAAGGTACAATAATATAGTCACAACGACCCACTAAAAAATAGTCTTGTTGTAGGTTCCTAAGGAACCTACTGTCATCGACCCACCTAAAATAGTGGTGGGGTCTCTAGCGAACCTCTCCCACAGTGATAGTATCAAATTGTAGCCTCCAAAACTATAAATCTTTGAAGTGCCACTAGCCTGTCATGTGATACCAGTGGGTCATCGGGACATTAAATGGCTATTTTTGGGGAAAGCCAACCAGTCGGGTGCACATGATGTGGGAAAATTCCCACACCTGCAAAAGTGTGCATGTAGTAAGACCATGGTACTCATAATGAACGTACTATCTGAGCTCCTCGTAAAGGTGCACCAGCATGTTGCACCCCCAAGAAAAAATAGTCATGTGCTCAACCATCTCTCTGATAATCTAGATGAGGCCCCCATGCAAATGTGAGCCTCGCCCATCTATGGTAATCTAAAAAGAAACTATCACTACCATCACCCAGCATAGAAACGATGTTGTAGTCCTTGCCTGATCATACCACTGGGTGTAGATATGACCAGTGTTTTCACCATCATCAGTTCGCCTTGTTTAGTATTGGACCCCCTTGTTGCGCTCTCGCGCTAATCAAGTGTCATCTAGGGCAACCAATTGTCCATGAATGGGGAGCCTGAGGATTTGATAGATATCCTCGAGGGTGATGATCCTCTCTTCGTAAGGTAGATGGAAAGATGATGTGGTAGCATCCCACCACTCCATCAGAGCAGTGAGCATCCAATCATGATATCACATCTCTGGAATAGTAAATACATGCTAGAGACTGACCCGCTCCAAGTGTGTGACCTCATCTAGTAATAAGTGATCCCTCTGCTCATGAATGAGGCAGAATGCTCACCCTTCGGGATGCTTCCAAATCTCTAGATACTCCTGCAAAAATTTTAAAAATTCTAAGTTAGAACATGCTCATGATAAGAGAACATGGAAAAGGACATTTGCGCAACGCGCAGACATCTATGGGATGCACCTGTGTCCTGGACAGACACGGTCGCCTAGAGGATGTTAGCACATCCCTAGGATGACAACGTGGATCCACAACCCCAGTGTGCATCTTGAATGACAGTGCGGAAAGAGGACATGGGTGCACATTTTGGACACCTGCGCACCTCGAAGTATCAAAGGATCTGAAAAATGAGCTAAAACGCACAACGATCAAGATTAAGAATCCTACTTGGTCAACCTCATGACCCACAACAATTTCCTCACATAGCTTCTCTAGCCTCGACACCTCGTACTCTCCCCTAATCGACATTTTGCTAAAAATTTTCTCACAAAAGTCAACAAATTGCTTGTAGTGAATAGTGAAAATGACCCTTCTGGGGGCCCACCTAGGTATATATAGGCCCCTTAGGGCCCATTTTTCCTAGAGCTCGCAGCCCCCCGGTTTCTCCTACCTTTACCCCACCATATTGGGGGAAAAATCAGGAGGGTGAATATGGTCACCTCTTGATCATATTTTTCCTCTGAATCAACCACTTTTTTCTTGATCATTCTTCTCTACGTGGTAGTTTCCTCTTATTTTTCGAAACTGACTTAAAATTTTAGTTTTATAGCATACAATTTTGAATATTTTTTTATGAACATTGTGTTACTAACTGTCGAGCGCAGAATCTGGGGGCATCCTTGGTACCAGTTGGCTTGACCTCGGTGACCTCTGTGATCCCTCTTTTTGGCATAGATTTCAGTAAAATTTAGTATTCGAGTGAAGTTTTTTTTCTCTACTTTAGTGAGGCTGATTTTTTCCAAAATCAAGCCCACTAAACTGGGGGTAAAAGTAATGTCACAGAATTGCACCTAGGGGAAATTCCACATTTTCGCATCTTGCATAGAATTTATGACACCTTAGAAGCATTAATGATAGAATCCCATGAGACAGAATTTCATGATTCTGACTCCATGCGAACACATGGTGAAATGATAGAAACCTAACAAAGTGTTTCCCGAAAACTTAGGCTTTGGACACCTATGCGGCATGCGGACATCTGTGCGGAGTGCTAGCAATTTTTTGAGTTTGAAATGGTGAATCTAGAAACTTGACCCTAGTGACATGTGTCTTGGCGGTTAGGTCTCGAACGAAATGGCTCTATCCCACCCTTGCATGCATTAAAACCCCTTTTTGGATCTCATTTTGCGGTTGGAAGTCTTCAATTCAAGCATTTTCACCACTGGCTCTACTCTTGGGTAAGTTCTATCCTTGAATAGAAACACTTTTACTGGTGAAGCCATGCCTAAGTGACGTCCCTCCAACAGCTACTAGCTCTCAAGCAAGCACATCACGGTGCGCCCATGTGCTCTGAAAGAGGGTCTTGACCCATGGGTAACACTCTCTCTCCCTATCACTCCTTACTATTTCAATTACTACTTTGTGGTGCGGGCTCTACTCTGAAGTGGGTTTTGTTTTCATCATGTATTTTGTTTATTTCCTTTAAGCTCTTTTCCAAACTTGGTTGTCCGTGGAGGTGGGAACACCAATACGGGGGTCTAACTAAGGTAGGCCCCTATACATCCCCAACCTTTTCCTCTTGATCTTTTGTGTGCAGATTACGAAGAGACACTCAGAGTAAATATTCGAATGCATGAAGGTAATCTTGCTTCAAGATCACTTGTATTTCAATCTAATCTTTGGCTTTATGTTGATTATTTAACCCTTCACTTTTTTTTACTTGAGTTGAGAAGTAAGATTCAATTTCATCTATCTGAGCTCTTGAGTTCCTCACGGATTAGGACACCAGCGTGTCTTGCAGATGACAGTATTCCACGTTGGAATCCTAAAACTATGTTGATATTTCTTGGTTGATAACTCCACAACTAGGGATAGAAATCTTGAAATATTGCTCTTTCGAGACCCAAAATCATTTCTTCGCTTCTCTTCATAGTTTCATCGATTCGTTCAGTTTGAGTTGTATAAGGTTAATTTGTTCCCTGGTGATCTCTTGAGAATAAAGAGACCTATGTGCAGTGAATCCCTCTTATATCACAGTATCATAGAAACCTCTCGATGGGTAAATCCCTCAGCATGCAATTAAATCATTTGGGATGGTCAGAGATAAAGAAAGTAGATTTTTGGAGGTTCCGATAAAAAATGAGATGCCCCAATGCAATGTTCAAAGAGATTTGGCCACATGATGAAAGGTTTGATGAAATTTATGACAAGGAGGTTGATACCAAGAATAGTAACCCTAATACCAGCCATGAGATCAAAGAGGAAGATCTTTTGTGCCATGCTTCCCAGCCACAGGAACTAGATAGAAGAAAAGGATCAAAACTTAAGGACTCGTAAGTCACGTCCTTCGCCAATTCTCAAAGCAAAGGAAAAAGAGCCTGATGGTCCCCAAAGAAGTCTATTGTGGTAATGAAGGCCAGGTTTCAATAGGATCGTTAACCAAGGGATCAGAATCTACATGTTTTGATCATGCAAAAAGGAGGAGACAAGTTCAAGATCTAGGCAGATTCGGTGCATCAGTTAGAGGAGAAGAAGAAGTGGAGTCTACTTCGCAAAGTTTTTTAGCCACAATGGTCTGGTAAGTATCACTCCCTCTCTTCTTTTTGCCTCTGCATCTCTAGTTACTCCTCCATCCTCATCTGTGGAGAAAGGTCATTTTTCTGCAAACTCTGATCTTTTGGTCTTGAATGAACCCCTGACCGTTTTCAACAATGAACCTTGTGAAGTAACCCCATGCGTCGAACGAGCATCATTTGTGTTAGTTGTGATTGATTTTTAAATTTCCCTATCAAGGGCCCCCATTGAAAGAGATAAAACATCCATGTTTCTCGTTACTCTAGGTCCTTCTGCTTCTGGGTAAATGTCTCTCTTTCTATCTACTTCCCTTTTTACTGCAACAATTTTTTCCGCTGCTTAATCTGCATATGGTATCTCGTCATTTTCTATGATTACACTCCCCTTTGCCTCTCTGCAATCCTACATAGCCAAGGCTTCTCCTTCCATCACCCCATTCGGTCTCCTACAGGTTCTTCCATTACCGCACAAAGCATTAACACCCCACAAAGTCTATAAGGTCATTTCAATGCAACAAAGCGGGCCCAACAAGCTAGGAAACAAAAAGTGTAGATAAAATTGGTCAAGTAGCTAGCTACTAAGAATATTGAAGGTTGCTTCAATGAGGAGAAAAATTATTTGTTAATCACTACCATGAATTCGTTCATATCCAAGGTTGAGGGAGAGATGCAGATAGAAGATTATGACATCAGATCCATGGATCTAGATTTAAATGAAACTTGCTCATGTGACAAGGTAGTTCTAGCTAAGGCCACCTAGAAAGTGGTATATACTGATTATGAGAGGCTGCATAAGAAATTGAAGAAGCATAAGGTAGAGTTGATAAATGTAAGAGATACAGTGAGTAGGTTGTAGACAGAAATCAAGGCTAGAGATGTCGAAATGGCTTGCATAAGGAAAGTACAGGATCAACAAGCGGAAGCAACCGAGTCTCCTGAAGAAGCCCAAAATGAATATATCTAACTGTATGCTTATGTTGAGAGGTTAAGCATTGAGCTTGCTGTTGAGCACCAAAAAAACACAAAGTACCCACATATCCAGGAAAACATGCAGAAGGAGTTGGGTAGTGTCCAATCTCAGGCTTCTAACAATCTGCAAAAGGCCCAGATGAAAGTAGAAAGGGAAAAATAGTAGAAATAGGAGATCGATTCCGCTCTACAAGCTCATGACCAAGAGGTCAGAAGGTTTGACTTTGAATTAGTAAATTCCCTCCAAGTGAAAGGCCAAATGGAGGAGAATGTAAAATAAATGGAATCTCGATTCCATCTAGAATTAACTACAATGCAAGGATTTGGGATCCTCCCGATATTGAGAAGATTGATATCCTCACATTGGGAGAGGATCGTGGTCACATTCGTTGCTCTAAGAACAATCTTATAGTTTTTGAGGGATTCTCAAGAATTAAACAAAAAGGTTCATCTAGTGGTTGACCAAATACTCTAGATATATTCTCCCCAAGCCATGGAATTTAAGAATCTTATTTCTAGATTGTGCAAGGCCACTGAAGATGTTGTAAGAGATATAGGGATTCCCAATCGAAGGGCCACCTCAAGAAGGTGAACGATATTAAAAGGGATTTCAATGTGTTGATCGATTCTAGATTACCTACCCTTTTCTCACGAGACAAAGGAGTGTTTTAAATTGACCAAATCACAGATGCAATCAAACAAAAATCCCAGGACTCTATAGTACTCCCAGGTTTAAGCTCAATGCCCACTATTGATGAAATCAAGAAAGAGATCTTACCCCTTGCTCAACTCTATTACCACATTGGAGTTGTCTCATCAAGGTGGGAAAGTGTTTTTTTTAAGAAAATCTTTGAGTTGGATGGATCATATGAGATTCTTCACACTCTTATCTAGCCCACTGGTTTGGAATGGGAGGAGCAGCATTCCACATTCCTCAAACTCCAAGAATTCTCAGAGCTCTAGGTTAGTACCTCTGCAAGCAAAGGCCCCTTGTGAGTCACTAGAACTATAAAGCACTTTTTCCATTAATCTTTTTTTGGTTTTCAACTCTTATATTTTTCAACTTCAAGATGAATTTGTGCTTATAGTAAAGGTTGCTCCAAAAGTGCGCAATACACCATGTGGTGACTACATGACTTTTATTTATTTTCTTCCTTTCGGGAGCAAGCCAGAGCACATGTCAACTCAATGGGGATTGTCTCTAAGGCCATTTTCATAAATCTGAGATTTCCCACCTACTTGGCATGTCATCTATTTGCTTCAGGCAAGTTACACTTTTAAGGAGTGATATCTTTGGATGGAATTTGTCAGAGCATGCTAGGTCTTTCTTGTTTTTGGGGTAGAACCTTTGAGTTGAAGTCATCAATCTATATAGTTGATCAATTAGATTTTTCCAAGCTATTTTCTAGGATCCGATTATTTTTCAACTGCAATCTTTTCTAAATATCTAAGGGACATTAATGAGGCAATTAAGAATTAATGAGCAAGGATTGTCACAATCTAGTGAGGATCTACGATCGAATTCTGAGCTATCAAGTGCAGGCATTTGGTAGTATTTACTTCTGGATGATTGGTGGCGGTTTTCTCTTTTCCAGCTATAAATAGATATTGGCAACATATGCTAAAAAAAATTAGTTTTTAAAAGTTTTAAGAAGCTAGAATTTTTTCCTTTAGTTGAAGAGATATTTTACAATAGAAAGTTTTATAGAACACTATTCTCTGGCGTGTTATATTTTTTTAACTTGAACTATCATCGGATTGGAATCTGACCTTTTTTTTAGTTTATTTGATATTAAAATACGATCTGTTTAGAAGAAATCTTTGAAAGTGTGCATATTATGGTCATTTTCAAGTTCCTTATTTATGTTTTCATTCATGGCAAAAACACTGTATTAATCTTATTTTGATAGTTCGATTAGTTGATTTCCATGTTGTAGGCTTCTATGATTTAATAATAGCTTTCGAAAATTAGATTATGATAGTTAAAATTCTCCATTTTCTTTAGTTGTTTTTTTCATATTAAGTTTTATCAAGAGAAAGAGTTTTTTACAAATTCTGGATATTTTTGCTAATGTTTGGAGCTTTTTTATGCTTGATCGGACCTTAATGAGTGCTTCCCGTGGGGACATTTGAAAGACTGCAGTATGTTTTTATTTAGCCTTTGTTGTTTCTTCTCTTTCCAACAATGAAGGGTTGTGGCATTCTATGTCCATTATATCATTCATAAAATTGAATGAAGGTTTCAAATGTCATAAAATCTTTGGTGCATCACCATTTTTATGTTTTACATTTGTATTTCCTTCTACCTTTTGTAATGTTGTAGAATTGCACCTAGGGGAAATTCCACATTTTTGCATCTTGCCTAGCATTTATGAAACATTAGAACATTAATGACAAAATCCCATGAGTCAGAATTTCCTGATTCTTACTCCATGTGGACTTTTGGTAGAATGATAGAAGCTTGACAACACATTTCCCGAATATCTAGGCTTGGGATGCCTACGCAACACACGAACACCCACGCCACACGCTAGCATCCTAGCGGTTTTCTAAGATTGAAAAGAAGAATCTAGAATCCTAACCCTTGTGAGACGTGTCCTAGCGGTCAAGTCTCACATGTAACGGCTCTTTTTTACCCTTGCATTTATCAAAAAACCCCTTTCTTGCTCTCATTTTAGGGTTGGAAGCCATTGATTAAAGCACTACTACTACTTGCTCTAGTCTTGGGTTACTCTCATCCTTGAATAGCAGTAATCTTATAGGCAAAGCCATGCTAGACTGAGGTCCCTCCAACAACTACAGCTCCCAAGCAAGCACTCAGTGGTGCGCCTGTGTGCTCCAGAGAGGGTCTTGACCGATGGGTAATGCTCTCTCTCTCTCACTATTTCCTACTTGTTCATTTACTACTTTACGGTGTGGGTTCTACTCCGAAGCGGGTTTTTCTTTCACAACGTGCTTTTTTTACTTTGTTTACACCCTTTTCGAAAATTGGTTGTTCATGGAGGTGGGAAAACAAAAACGAGGGTCTGACTAAGGAAAACCCCTATATTGCCCTAGGCTTTCCCCCTTGATCTTCTATGTGCAGGTTGTGGAGTAAAGCTTGGAGAAAAGATCCAAACACCTGATAAACGGTAATCTTCCTTCAAGTTCCTTTGTGTTTTTTCCTAGAATCTATCTTTTTGTCTGCTTATTTGATCTAGAATGATTTTGACCTGAGTTTAAAGGCGAAAATTAGTTTTGTACACTTGAGCTCCTGAGCTCCTCACAGCTTATGACGCCAGTGCGTATTTTAGATGACAGTATGTCACGCTGGCATCCTGAAACCATGCCGATGTCCTTTGGCCAAGATCTCTTTCACCAAAGGCAAATGTCTTGGAGTTTTACTCTCTCGGGATCCAAGGTGACTTTGATGTACTCCTTTATAATTTTCTCAACTTATCCAAGTTGAGGTGTATAAGGGCAGCTCATTCCCTAGTGATCTCCTGAGAATAAAGAGACTCGTGTGCAGCGAATCCCTCTTATATCACATTTTGGTGAACCTGACATGAACGTGTTGGATCCATTTTCATAATGTTGCATGTTTATGATGATCCCTTTTATGAAAAATATTTTGATATGTTGGAAGATGCTCTAGATGATTTCCTAGAAGTAATCTCCCCTATCCGTAAATTTTTTGAATAGACTCTCTCCTCACAAGTTGAGGAGTCGGTAAATGTGGTCATGGTTTTTCTGGCTCCTCCAAGCCCTAAGAGACCCATCATTTATGTGACCCTAGCTAAACCATCCCCTAGGGAGGATTATTTTGTCTGTGGGATTTCATGTCATAGTGATTCATCAGACTTATATTCAAGGTTCGTGAAGGCTACCAACTCTACTTCCTATAATGTTTTTGGGCATACATATAACATGAGGAGAAACAAACAAAACTTGGATCAGCAACCTTATGTTCCTACATCGCAACCAACTCAAGTTCCTACTTCTTTACCACCGTATCAACCTAGCCTTCCTCTAGCTCCTAAACCTATGATCAAAGCACCAGGTGATTACGATCTTGTCGAGCAACTTCATGTTACTCTGGCCAAGATGTCACTTTCGGACTTGCTTCAAACCGCTCTAGTTTACCAAGAGATGTTGCAGGAAGCCTTACAAAATATTCCCTTGTCTGGCTCCGCTAGGCCTACGTATGTTAATGCATTCTTGCCACATATTTGAGTAGATTCATTGAATATTACGTTCCACCTACAAGAACACTTTCCTCCAGATGTGCAAAAGCAAGCAGATCCCTTGATGATTATAATTAATGTTAATAACATCAGTATTAGGCATACTCTCATTGACACTGGTTCAACTCTCAACATTTGCAGTATGGACCTATTGCCTAAAATTAAAGTTGATTCATCTTCTTTAGCGGCCTCTTCCTTGTATATTCATGGGTTCGATAATGTTGGCCACCAAGCTCTAGGTACGATAATACTACCTCTGCAACTAGGCCATGTTACCTTTCTTCCGTTGGTTTACGTAATTCCATTCTCATTACCATATAATCTTCTCTTAGGGAGACCTTGGATTCACGCTATGGGTGCAGTGACCTCTACTTTACATCGTTCTTTGAAGTTTGTCGCTAAAAATCAGGTGGTTACAGTTAAAGAAAATCCAGAAGTTGTGCACCTTTGTTTGCTAGCAGTTGTTGGTCATGCTTCAATTGTATCCGCTCTCAGAAATTGTATTCCATCCTTAACCACTGATTCTATGGCATTTTCTTCATCAATAACCTCTGTGAAATTTTTTCCCCGAGCGAGTATTGACAAAGATGAACTGCCTAAATTAGAAGATCCTAAATCTCTCCCACCTTCCCCTTCGGCATCTCAATCAAATTCTTTCCTTGGTGATGATTGGGGGTCTTTTAATTTCTCTAAACTCTTCATCACAGAATACAAGTCAGATCCTCTAGTATATAATTTTCAGGTCTTGCTAACAAAAAGGTGGGTGACCCTCCTATTAGGGAAGATAAGTGTGATCCTATCCAAGGAATTTATCCTCTCCCTACCCAAAAGAGTAGCCCTACTCTCACAAATGAGTTCAATGTTTTCAAACCAAGTAAAGAAGGTGGCAACGCTCTCGTAGAGAGTTTTGACATCCATTGGTTGAATGAAGAGCTCTACGTAGAGCCGCCACCTCCTGAAATTATACAAAATCATTATGGGTTTGGATATGAAGTCACTTCTTGATATGGTTATGGGTAGAAAGTTTTGGGGTGTATCGAGCAAGGAATCCAAGTCCCTATCCATTTTAAGCCATGATAACACTATCTGGGTTTAGGATGTTCTGTTGAGAAGTCTAAACAAAAACCTTGGTGGAGTGTTAATATGATTTCAGCCAAGCCATTGAGCTTAGTCCATCTTGATTTGGTATAAGAAAGGAGACAGGTTGAGAAATTCCCTTTGGATGTCTTTTCTTCAAACGAAGCACTAGGGGACTTTCTAGGTGCATATTCTTCATTGCCTCCTTCTCACCACAAGAAATGATTCTCTTATTGATTGAGTAAACAAGCATACTTTGGAGAATCCATTTTGAGTATCGATGAGGAAGACCCTCTATCTAACGTTAGTGATTACATTCTAATATCCAATTTAGAGCATCGTAGTTCTCTCCTTAAATGAGATACTGTCGAAGTTCTTGTGGATCCTAAATCTTCAGAGAAAGTAATCAATATTGGGAAGTGTCTCTCTTGTGAAGAAGCAAATGAACACTCTAATCTCTTGCATACTCATTATGTTATCTTCGCTTGGACGTATGAGGATATGCCTAGTATTGATGAATCTATAGTGGTCCACAATATTGTCTTATGTCCCAATGCCAAGTCGGTGAAGTAGAAAATTCGAAAGATTAATCCCATAGTAGCTTTGATGGTCAATACTGAGATAGAAAAAATGTTTAAAGAAGGTTTCATCCATCCAATTGACTAATCTCCTTGGATTTTGAATATAGTTGTCATTAGCAAGCTTGATGGCCATATTCGCATATGCATTGACTTTCGAGACCTTAACAAGGCTTCTTTTAAAGATGATTTTTCATTACCTAATATAGATATGATTGTTGACTCAACTGCAGGCCATGCGTTGTTATCTTTTATGGATGGATTCTCGGGTTACAATCAGATTTGTATTAACTTGGATGATCAGTACAAGACATCCATCACTACCCATTGGTGTAACTTCTACTATGTGGTCATGCCCTTTGGTTTAAAGAATGTAGGAGCGACTTGCCAACGAGCAATGACCCTGATATTTCATGATTTTATTCATAAGATCTTAGAAGACTATGTTTATGATATTTTGGTGAAATCAGTGACTCACTAAGATCATGTGAAGAAACTTTTTCTTATCTTCAAAAGGCTTTGACTCTATAAGATGAGACTCAATCCCCATAAGTGCATCTTCGATGTAGATGCCAACAAGCTTCTAGGGTTTATAATCTCTTATTGTGGAATTGAGGTTGACACGAATAAAATCAATGCTATTGTTAACATGCCTCCACCGAGGAATATTACTGAGTTGCAAATTTTACAAGGGAAGATTTAGGTGATTCATAGGTTTATATCTCAATTGGCTAATCGTACCCTCCCTTTCACTCATTTATTGAAAAAGGTTGTTTGCTTCATATGGGATGAAGAGTGTTAGAAATCCTTTGAATCAATCAAAGCTTATTTGGCCAACCCTCCCGTATTGATGTCAGCTATACAAGATAGGCCCTTCCTACTTTACCTTGTTGCATCACCATACATTTTGGCATCCTTTCTAGCTCAGTATGATGATGCAAGAAGAGAGAGAGTGGTCTACTATATCAGTTGCATCCTTGTCGATTATGAAACTCGTTATTCCCCCATGGAGAAGCAATACCTCACTCTTGTATTCATCACACAAAATTTGAGGCACTACCTTCTCCATGTTGAAATGCAAGCCATAGTAAAAATAGATCTTTTAAGACATTTGTTCTCTAGCATTGAACTTGTCGGGAGATTAGCGAAGTGGGTTATGTTGCTCTCTGAGTTCGATATAAATTTTTTTACTCATAAATCAATAAAGGGTTAAATGATTTCCAATCAATTAGAAAAAGCTCCCTCATCTCACTCCTTTCTTAGGTTGGATCTATTTCTAGATGATAATATTTTCACAATTAACTATGACCTCGAATGGAAAATGTACTTTGATGGATCAAGGTGTCAAACTAGTTTTGGAGCGAGTGTGGTCCCAATATCCCCTGAAGGTAAACTGGTCCCTCTATCTTTCTTATTAAACTTTCCTTGTACCAATAATATCACTAAGTATGAAGCTCTTATTGCTAGCTTACGTTCTGCAATTGCACTAAAGATTAAACATCTTCTTATACTAGGTGATTTTGAGCTTATTCTAAATCAGAATATGGGAACTTATCAAGCTAAACAAAGTAGGTTGTCTCGATACTAAGACCTCACTTTTTCTTTGCTCAATCAATTTTCCTCTTTCATAATAGACAGTACCCCTAGGAGAGAAAATATACATGTCGATGCCATGGCAAGCGCTGCTTCCTTGGTACCTTCAGAAGAGGATACAAAAAAATACCACTTTGTGGTTCAAGTTGTGTGAACCCCAACGATTTCCGATCAGCCTGAACCTAAGTCTCTAGTTTTTTTCATGAAAACTCGGGAGAGTGGTTCTCTAGTATCTACAGTTACTTAAAGACTGTAAATATGTGACAAAAAATGATCTCACTCGTATATGAAATCTTTCAGAACATTATGTCATTTTTTTCAATGTTTTCTATCAAAAGGCCTATAATGGCCTACTTCTCAGGTGTCTTACTAAAGTGGAAATACCCCTTGCCCTTAAGGAAGCCCATTCAAGCTCCAAGGGTGGAAATTTTGGTGGTAAGTCCCTAGCGAGAAGACTGATAGACATGGGGTACTATTAGCAAACGATGGAAGAAGATTCCTTTTATTTTGTCAACAAATGCCTTTAATATCAATAGAACAGTCATCTTATTCACACTCATGCTCAAGAGTTACAAAATCAAACCTCTTCTTGGCCATTTGCTAAATGGGGATTGGATATCATTGGGAAAATATCACCTCCTTCTTCCAAGGTACATACCTTTATCATTACTGCTACGGATTATTTCACAAAATGGGTCGAAGCTATTCCACTCTGATCCATGAATGCTGAAACTATATGTAGTTTTCTCATGAACAACATCATTTCTCATTTTGGACTACCTACTACACTTGTATCTGATAATGGTACACCATTTAAGAAAAAGGAAGTGAAGCAATCCTTGGAGAAATTTCATATTCAACATAGGTTTTATACACCGTATTATCCACAATCCAATGGTCAAGCAGAATCGTCTAACAAAACCCTTGAACTCATTCTCCATAAACTAGTTAATAAGCATGGAAAGGATTGGAATATTCAATTAACATATGCTTTGTGGGCCTATCGCACGAGTGTTCGTACGACGACGAGAACAATTCCTTACAACCTCATGTATGGTGTCGAAGCTATCATGCCTTTGGAGTTGAAAATTTTATCCTTACGGGTTTCCCTTAAAGGGTTAATTGATGATGAAACCTACTGAATTAACCGATTGCATCAACTAGATATGCTCTACGAGCATTTTTTATAGGCCCTTGATCACCTTAAATCTTATCAACATTCATTATCAAGACAATATAATCAAAATGTGCTTCTTAGAACCTTTAAGCTGGGAGACCTGGTTCTCTATGAAAACTAGTGAAATTTAAATGCGTCGCTTGATCAAAAAGGGAAATTTAGTCCTAACTAGTTAGGCCTGTACATTGTGATTTTTGTGTATGGTTTTGGTGCCTATGGATGGAACACCTTTAAAAGAACTCATTAATTTGATGCATCTTCATTGATACTATGCATAGCACTCTAATGTGTCAATGTGTGGTCTTCTCCCTAAGGGGAAGTAATACTACATATTCTGAAATTATTCATTCACACATTATGAAAAAAAATTGTGTTTATGATGTGACCATGTGCATGTGTCTTAGATAAAACATACATACGTGTGTCTAACTATCCTATGTATCCATACATCACATTACATATTTTTAGGCATTTAGATCATCATTGTATTTCATTAACATACAATCAAGTGTGTTTATTAAATCATGATTAGCATCTAATGTAAACATACATCCATATGAGTATATAACATATGTAGCATGAACATACATGAAAGTGGAAAACATACACATAAACAAAGCCATGATATCACAACCAATATATATCCATGTATGAATCAAATGTCATGTACATGTATCAGGCCACTACTACAAAAAATGAGTAGCTATTGAATATATGTTTATACAAAAGATCTACAAGTATGTATATATATATGTATCTAGCTACAAAAATGATATACAAAATGATGAGCTCCTATCCCTGTGGCGCATGGCTCGTGGAACCCTTTGGCTCTAGCGGCTGCTTTGGTACCCTTAGGAGGGGTTGCACAGTGGTCATAAAGTGGGATCGACGTGAGTGTGATGTGGACATAGCTACCTCCATCCCTCTGATATCCCCCCGCAGTGAGCATATGTCCATCCATGCATGAATCAGCTCCTGCTATAGCTGTTGAAAATCTATCAAGATCATAGCTACTGGCTACTTGTTGAGATCATTGATGTGGCTTTGAAGGGTGTCACACGCCTTCTCAGTAGCCTCAGCCCTTGTCATGGTCAGGTATCTCTTGAAAAGCATCATTCGTAGCTCCCCCAAGAACTAGTCATGATGTCCCTAAAGATTCGTCAAATCCGTAGTCAACTGCACAATCTTTGCACCTCACTCCTTATAGGCGATCTTCAAGCATGCTACTGGCTCAAAAGTGGGAGCATGTCACCCTAAAGATATGGGCCAATAGGCCTCAAGAACCATCCCCTGGATCAACACATCAAGGGCCACCTCTGAAATACACTGAGCCATCAGCCAAGTCCATCCCTATGTGTCCTCTGCAACCACAAAGAAATAAATAGAAATTAGTATTACATCATATACAGAAAAATCAAAAGCATGGAAGTATAAAACAATGTACTACATACACCTGGATCCCCTAGCTGCCATCTAGGATTGGGGTGAGGATTGGTACTAGGTCCTACATCACCGACATCGACGATCAACCTTGGTGACACTACGAGATGAGGGTGACGAGACAAGGGTGACCGCGAGGGGTCCAATCTCCTCTACCACCTCGATCTTGTGAGTGTTGCCTCCTCCTCTTGTGCCTGCTCCTCCTCTGCACCGTCCTGTTGGTGCCCTCTCCACCTATCTTGTAGAGGTTAGTGAGGCAATTCCTCCTATGGACCAAGGTCCCCTCTCAAGGAACCCTCATCGAACACTAGAGTGGGACGATGCCTCTCCCACCACCACAAAAAATCTTTAGCTACCCTAACATTATCTACCACCATTATGGCTGGCAGATCTTGATCGGGCTCATCATCATTGGAGGGAACAATATCTGTAATAGTGGGGCGAGGGCGATCCACTACCCTTTCTGCACTCTAGTGGGCCCTGGTGTAGGTGGGAACATCTGGTGGAATGATCTGGGGACAACCATGTCGTCGCATGACCCAGCTCCAATAATAAGGTACTATGATGAAATCATAGTGACCTATCAAAAAATGGTCCCACTGTAGGTTCCTCAGATACCTGTCACCATCCACCCATTGTAAAAATTAGTAGGGTATCCACTGAACCTCATTTGTGCCAATAGTATCAAACTATAGCCACCAAAACTATAAGTCACCAAATCTCCACTAGCCTATGATGTCATACTAATGGGCCATAGGAATATGATACGGTCATCATTGAGGAAAGCTGACTGGTCGGGTGCACATGATGTGAATGAAATCCCATACCTACAAAAGTGTGCACATTGTAAGACTATGGTGCTCATAATGCATGTACCACCCTAACTTCTGGTAAAGGTGTGCTAACATGTTGCACCCCTAGGAAAAAATAGTGTGATGCTCAACCATCTCTCTAATAGTGTGGATGAGGCCCCCGTGCAAGTGTGAGCCTTTCTTGTCTATGGTGATCTAGAAAGCAATAGTCACAACCATAACCTGGCATAGCAATGGTGCCATGGTCCTCACCTGGTCATACCAGTGCATGTATATGTGACCTATATCTTCGTCATCGTTTATCCTCCTTAAACAGTAGATGACACCCTCACTCCGCTCTTGTGTCGATCGAGTATTGTCTAGGGCCACTTGTTGTCTACGGATGGGTAGTTTGAGGATCTAATAAATTTCCTCAAGCATGATATTTATCTCCCCGCACGACAGTTGGAAAGATTACATAGTGGCATCCCACCACTCCATCAAGGTTGTGACCATCCTCTCATGGTAACTCATCTCTGGCATAGTGAATATGTGCCAAAGATCGACTCGCTCAAGATGTGTGACCTCGTCCTCTGTCAAACGGTCCCTCTGCTCATGGATGAGTCAGTATTCTCGCCCTCCTAGATGCTCTTGGATCTCTAAGTACTCATGTAAAAAGTAAAAAATTCTAAGTCAGAACATCCTTCTATCATAAAAACAAGAAAAAAATTAATTAAGACATTTGTGCGCCACACTAACGTTTGCACGTTGCGTACACATCCTAGACCACCATGGTCACTTGAGGATGCCAACATGTCCCTGAGATTAAAGTGCAAACTTGGGGCTTTGGTGCACATCTGAGACGGAAACATGTATTTTAGACATGAGTGTAGAAATGAGATTCTTGTGCACCTCACCAATTGAAAACATGTTAAAAATGAACTAAATTTCACAACAAACTAGGCTTAGAGGCCTACCTGGTCCACCTCGCAGCCCTCAGAAATGTCCTCATGCAGTTGCTCAAATCTCAGTGCCTCATACTCCCTCCTGCTTGGCATTTTCTTGACTTTCCTCTCACAAAATTCAACAATTTTCTCGTAGTGAATAGTGACAATAACCCTTCTGGGGGCCCACCTAGGTATATATAGGCCCCCCCAGGGCCCATTTTTCCTAGAGTTTGTGGCTCCCCAGTTTCTCTTGACTTTGCCCCACCATGTTGGGGGAAAAATTGGGAGGGGGCATATATTCACCTCTTGATCATATTTTTCCTCTGAATCAATGACATTTTTCTTGATCATTCTTCTCTCCAGAGTAGCTTCCAATTTTTTGAAGCTAACCCAAAATTTTAAGTTTTGTAGGATAAAGTTTCAAACAGTATTTCACGACCATTTTGTCATTGTTTTTTGAGCTCCGATGCTAGGGGAATCTTTGGTACCGATTAGCTCAACCTTGATGGCCTTTGCAGCCCCTTTCTTCTTGGCACACAATTCTATAAAATTTGAAATTCAAGTGAAAATTTTCTTCTCTACTTTAGTGAGGCTGATTTTTCCTAAAATCGATCCCATTAAAGTGGGGGGAAAATGTAATGTCGTAGAATTGCACCTAGGGGTAATTCCACATTTTTGCATATTTCCTAGCATTTATGACACCTTCGAATATCAATGAAAAAATCCCATGAGTTGGAATTTCGTGATTCTGAATCCATGTGGACTTGTGGCAGAATGATAGAAGCCTAATAACACATTTCCTAAAAATCTAGGCTTTGGATGCTTGCACGTCACGTAGACGTCTGCACAGTGCTCTAGCGTCTTGGCAGTTTTATGAGTTTGAAACGAAGAATTTTGAATCTTGACCCTTGTGACATGTGTCCTAGTGATTAGGTCTCAGATGTAACAGATCTTTTTCACCATTGCATGCATGAAAAACCCCTTTCTTTCTCTCATTTTTGAGTTGGAAGTCATTGATTCAATCACTACTACTACTTGCTCTAGTCTTGGATTACTCTCATCCTTGAATAGCAACAATCTTACAGGAAAAGCCATGCTAGACTGAGGTCCCTCTAGCAACTACAGCTCCCAATCAAGCACTCAACAGTGCGCCTGTGCTCTTTGGAGAGGGTCTTGACCCATGGGTAATGCTCTCTCTCTTACTATTTCCTACGTGTTCATTTACTACTTCGTGGTGCGGGTTCTACTCTGAAGTGGGTTTTTCTTTCACCACATGCTTTTTTTTCTTTGTTTACACTCCTTCCCAAACTTGGCTATCTGTGGAGGTGGGAACACCAAAATAGGGTTCTAACTAATGCAGACCCCTATACAACCTTAACCTTTTCCCCTTGATCTTTAGTGTGCAGGTTGTGGAGTAAAGCTTGGAGAAAAGATTTGAACGCCCGGTAAAAGGTAATCTTCCTTCAAGTTCCTTTGTGTTTTTCCTGGAATCTATCTTTTTGTTTGGTTATTTGATCTAGCACACTTTTGACTTGAGTTTAGAGGTGAAACTTAGTTCTGCCCACTTGAGCTCCTAAGCTCCTCACAGCTTAGGATGTCATCACGTCTTTTAGATGATAGGGCACCACATTGGCATCCTAAGACCACGTTGATGTCCTTTGGTCGAGAGCTCTTTCACTAGAGGCAGAGATCTTGGAGTTTTTCTCTCCTAGGGTTTGAGGTGACTTTGTTGTATTCCTTCATAGTTTTATCAACTTATCCAAGCTGAGGTGTATAAGGGCAATTTGTTCCCTGGTGATCTCTTGAGAATAAAGAGACCCGAGTGCAGTGAATCCCTCTTTTATCACAACTTTTCTACCAACTCAAAGAAGAGTCAGCTTTTTATAAAAATCTCATAGGTATTCAGTGAGGCACAAATTGGTCCCCCACTCACTGAATTTCCCATAAGGTTGTCAAAGAGGCACAAGCTTTGATCATCAACAAATATCTTAGCAAGAGTGTTACAAAGTTTCTCAACAAGATCAAATTTTTTACCACTACTCTATAGAATGTTAGGTGCAGATGGGAGATATCATTGAGGCAATGGGATGGAATTTGGACTTTTTTTTTGGTTGCTTATTGTTTCTAGTGTTATATGTGTGAGCTAAAGTATGATAACTTGGTTGTTGTAACACATGATTACAAATAACTTGTTTTGTGAAGTTTAAGATGAAGCCTAGAGTTTTAGGAGGTCCTATAATGAGAGGTGACTTAGGAAGTCCAAAAGGATTTTTTGGAGGTCCAATGATTACAAGATTCTTAGGAGGTCCAAAAAGATTTTTAGCAGGTCCAATCATTAAAGGAGGTCTAATAGCCAATTGTGTGTTCATAACCTCAACAAATTTAACTTCTTGTTGATTATCTTTTACCAAGGGCTTGAATCTAATGTCACCTTAGCATATTCATCTATGCAATCCATAAAGGTGTCAATGATTTCATCCGCTTTTCCAACAATGTCTTCCCAGGTAGGAGAGGTAGGGGAGAGAAACAAACAAGGTTCTCATGACACTCAATGATGGGATCATCTAACACCAAGATACCTTCTTCCCAAGCAGGTGAGGTATTGAGAGAAGAATAAACATGATTGTCATGATTTTCAAGGATTGTATTCTCTTTCACCAAGCTAATCTCACTTATAGGAGAGAGTGGGAGACAGATCAATG
The DNA here is from genome assembly GCA_007115665.2 of Sequoiadendron giganteum. Taxonomy (NCBI): domain Eukaryota; kingdom Viridiplantae; phylum Streptophyta; class Pinopsida; order Cupressales; family Cupressaceae; genus Sequoiadendron; species Sequoiadendron giganteum. The sequence goes on along the minus strand of CM021104.1, from coordinate 676,295,831 downwards.
AAAATAATAAAAGAGGGGAAATAAACTCATTTTCATATGCTTGTAACATAAATTCCTTAAAATACTTAATAAGATCTAACAATAGAACATGAATTATGATAGCACATGATTTTTTCAATGAGAACATGATGTTATTCCCTCTAGATCAAGCTAGCAAAATAGACAATTACAAGACAAACAGAGTTTGAAAATGAAATTTGGACAATAGAAACATACAAAGAATAGTGAAATAGAGATCTAAGAAAAATTTCAGCCCAAAATAGATGGACAAAGGCACCTAGGGCTTGGATAGGGTTTTTGGAAGTTCAAATTTTGACTATTTAAAGTGTTGTTTAAGGTTTTTGATTCTATATTCAAATAGATGCAATAGTGAATTTTATATATTTTTTCTAATTTTATGTTTGTGAATTTGAGGGTGCAAATGTGCAAAAATGTTGAATGCAAAATGATAATTTTAAAATGAAGAAACATAATTCAGACAACAAAATCCTAAAGAGAATAGAGAAACAAATATTTGAGAAAAAATTTAGGTAGAGAAAGTAGGACAAAGGTGTGCAGGATGCCTATGTCCTAGTTAGGGTTTGGGAAAACTCAAAGTTTGAATATGCCTGTTACTATTTAATTTTCTTAGTTCTATGCACAAACAGTGTTGACAGTGAATTTTTTTGGCAATTTTTTCTATTTTTATGACTACGGAATTGAAAAATACAAGTATTCAATAATGTGGAAAATTCTTGAACAAAAAGTGATAATTTGGAATGCAGTTGTCAAAGCTAAGTGCAATAATTGACTAATTTGAAGATGCAAATTTTGAGAATGGTGATTTGATTCAATTTTGAAGTAAAACTATGTAATTTTTCACTTTTTTGACCTAAATGAAAGATGCCTAAATGCATGCAATGCACAAATTTAGAATTTTATGATCTAATCAATGCAATTTGAATGTAGATCTTATCTAACGTGACTAACACAAAACCTATTGCAACTTATAATGCAATATGATATATAATTTTTTGATTTTTTATGCTTTTTATGATGCAAAAATAGATGCCTAAATGAACATTGTAAAACAATGCAATGCAAAACCTAGATATAGGATGAAATTCTTCAAATTTTAGAAGGTATATAGTGTAACATGTCAAGTACACAAGAATGAAACATAGAAAAAGGTAAACCCCAAGATTTGACCCTATGATTTATGCACTTTTTTTAAATGTTTCTAATGTGGGGGTTTGATGGATTTGGACAATGTATGAGATTGACTTAAAAGATCATAGGTGAGTCAACCAACCCTTAACCAAATTTGGAAATGCCTTAATGATAAAACACAATGATCTAGCTAGGTTAATAGTGCAATTTACCATTTGATCTACAAATACAAAAAGAATAGAAGTGCATAGAAAAATTATGATAATAGAAATGATCAAAATAGGACACTATATACATGTGGTTCAAATATAGGGGAAAAAATGATGGACATAGATGCCCTGGGTGTGAGTGTCCTTGTATGCTTTTTTGGATCTATTTTTGGGGTCCTCTGATGTCAAATTTGGGTTTCATAATTATACCTTCAAATCTATCAGAATATTTCCATGTATTTATGAAACTGAGTTTCCATATCTTGGCAAGGTGTAGGTCTTCAAATGTAACAATAAATATTTTTTCTTTAAAATCCAAACATTAGATCTGTGCATTCACAAAGAGAGGAAATGTTGGGCCATTTTAGGGGCTTACCTCAATCAAGCCCTACATAAGTGTTTCCACTTCCACAATGGAAATTTCAATGATAAATGGATAAACGATAGGAAGGAATGATGAAATCACAAAGTGTTGCAACTCACCAACCTTCAATGGCTTCCTTGATTTTCTCATAACATCTCAAGGACTTGGATCTTGCTTGTTTGATTTGCTTGAATGCTTGAATTACTTTGAAGACCTACAAGAGTGTTATCCTTCACAAAAAATTATGAAAATTTAAACATGAACACACTCACATACACTTTGACATGATGCTTAGATCTTGAATTTCTATAATAAATCCTCTAATGGTTACTCTTGAATTTATTAATAATGATCTTGATAATAAGTTCTCTAATAATTTCTTTCTTAGGTTTGGAATGATGCAATAACTAGTTATTTATTGGCATTTATTCAATTTCCCAAAAATTAGACCCCAATAATTGACTCTATACAATTGAATTGCAAATAATAAATTACTGACACCAACATAATTCAATTTGGAGATAAAATAGGACACTCACACCTAGGGTGTGAGTGTCCTGGACATATTTTCTAGGGCAGATAGTGTCGGGGGCAATGTATTAGATAAATGCAATTGATTCTCTCTTGTAATTCTTCAAAAATAATCAAAAATATGCCATAAGATGCATAATTTAAGAAATTAAATACTCAATTAGGTCCAATAATTTAAGGGGGGACCAAACATAATGTGAAATTTTCATGGGTGACAATTTATGATGCTACACTATTATATCATATACAATCCATCACCTATCATCATCAATCTATCTTATCTTTTATATCATCCAATAAAATTATTATCATCTTTAACCTATATAATCATTCAACCATAATCTATATTATATCCTGTCAATATCAATCTTTTCAATAGTATATCTAGATGCTAATCCTTGTTATCAAAATCCTCATCAAAGTCTTACTTAGGTGATTATCCAAGCCTTAGCAAGCATATTGAAGCCTTATCTAAGTGATTATCCTAGCTTAGGTAGGAAAAATCAACCTTTATCCAAGCATTTCTCAATGATTATCCAAGCTTGAATGATAAAATCCAAGCCTTTATTAGGCGATTATCAATGTCCAGTGTAATAAAAATCCTCATCATTATCAATTCGAGGATCGATATTAACTTGAGACAACATTGGTCTTGTATCACATTTCCATAATTATCCCCTTTCCATCATTATTCTCTTTTTGTCCTCTCTATCACTATCCATTTTCCATCCACTCAATCATTATCATCTCCATCATCTCAAATCAAAGTTCTATCACATCATTTTTCATCCCATCTCATCATTCATAGGCCTCTCTCTCTCTCTTGGATTCTTATCACAAGGTCTTGTTATCTACTGAAATTGCACCCTAACTAAGCTGCAAGATTTAACAAGTTAAGTTGTAGGACCTAGCATTTCAGAGAAAGATGGAATCACTCCTAGGTTGTGGGTCACCTAATAAATGGAGTGAATCTCCATATAAGGCTAGCTCCTAGTTGGTTATCACCTAAACTATTGATTTTGCTAAGGAAAAGGGAGAAGGAAACTTAAAATGAAAACTAGAAAAAACTATCTCTTCGGTGATACACCAAACTAAATGTATGAGACCTGTAAATACAGCTTGATCACACAATTCAATTAATAACTAAGAAAAATCTTACACAACTCATTTTCTGCATGTTACTCATATAAGTAATTTATAAGGAGGTTTTCATATGAATTCTTAGAATGAAAAAAGTATCTCACAACTAAAAAATTTCACATCTATCACATAGCATATAACCTGTAAGAATATACTATTCTACAACAAGGTACTTTCAATAAGAAAACAATACTAGAAAAAACAAGCTTCACTAGTAATTCGATCAATTACCATAAAGGATGCACACAAGAAATAGACAATGAGAAGGAAAAATGCTCAATGCTATTAATATCCAAGGTACTCAATGTTTACATGTCAAAATTGAGTTACAAATCATGCCCAAGTCTGAGAAAGGTTTGAAAAATCACTAACTCTAGAAATTGCATAGTAAGAACTAATTACAATAAGTCAACAAAAGTGACTATATCACTCAACTCCCTCCAAAAACCCACTAAAACTAGCTCTAGAAATAGTTGGGGTCGGATGCAACAAAAGGCCCAAAATTTAGCATGCAAATCCATCACCAAAAGACTTCATTATGCTTGAAAGAGTCAAATTTGACCAAATAAAACATGATGACACATGAAACAACCCTCCAAAAGCTCCTAATTGCTCCAAAAATCAATTAAACACCCCTATATGCCATCCTCATTTTGGACAACTATTTCAATCTCCTTATATGATCTCAAAATCATAAGTTCAAGCATATCTTCATCTTCCCTCTTGGTCATGCATTGAAAGCTTAATCACTTCATTTTGCATTAAATAACATTTACACTTAAGTGATTTATGAATTATCACCAAGTTAAATGCTTTACACTTTCAAACCATATGTAAAAATAAAGGAAACAAGTTTAAGTCTTAAAAGACTTATACACCATATAGAGGAGAAAATATTACAAGGCATAAGACTTAAAGTCTGAGCCCACGGGCTCATTTTTTTTGCATTGTATATTTTAAAAAGATAGAAAAAAAGTCTAACTCCCATCGGCATATGTTAGGGCAAAAACCCTAAGTAACAAAAAAATGCAAAAATAATGTGAAGGCATTTCATTTTATTTTTGAAGATTCTGGAGGAAGCCAAGTTGCCGACATAGGGTTTGTTGGAGCACTGTTGTAGGCCTTCATGGAAGATTTTTCAAACTACAGAGACCCGTTTATGTGAAGTTTCCTGTAGGTCTCCTCACTACAATATTGGTAAGCCATTTTTTGAAAGCAATCTTGAATGGAAGCTTCTTTATTAATGATCTTAGGCCTCACAGACCACGACATCCTCTAGCTCTCCCTCATTTTTTCTTCACTTGTTTCATTTCTCTCTGGTCTTCTCTTCTATCTGGCTACCATGGAGACCATGTTTCAAACCTTGTGAAATCATTTTCTTTGTAAAAAAGAGACATTTCCTTTATTTTCTGTAGATTCTCTTACATTTCTTTTGTGAAGAAATGTTTGTTTCGAGCTCACTATATATGGAAATGATGAACAAAGATCTCCCTTCTCTATTCTTTCTTTGTTTCTTTCATATTCTTCATTGTAGGTATCAATTTGTCACCATAAAAAAACTGGGTTCAAAACACTCTAATGGCCATGAGTATAACGCTCCAACAAGTTTCAAAATTTCCTTTCCTTATGGCTATTGTGGGTTAATAGAAACCACACTTACTTTCATTGTTCCTTTCTACAACTTTTCTTGAGGGTTTATTTCACCTGAAACCCCACTCTATAACCCCTATAGGTACTTTGAGGGTTTTGACTCAACCATTCTCTGTATTTCACTCTTTTTTCAAAAACCCCAGATGGGTTTCGTTGTTTGCAGAGAAAATGTACTTTCCTATAGATATTTTTAGCTTCACTTTACTGGAAAAGATGATGAATACTCGAGCTTGTTCTTCTAAAATTTTGAGAAACCCTAGCATACCATTTTTTGGGTATTTCATTTTCTTGAATAGCATATGGGCCATACAGGGGTTTTATTTTGTTTTGCAATACTTTAAGGTTATAACCTATGAAACCTCAGCTCTGTCTATGGATACTTTTAAATTTGAAATTATCTGTAGGTATTTGGGTTTCCACCTTTTAAAATTACAGGTGCTCGAGGGTTAGTTACTTTGACTATGAATCTTGCATTTGGCTTGAACATAATAAACCCTCACTTTGGCTTCACTTTATAGTTTTTATTGAAGACTTGATCACACCTACACAATACCATCATTATAATGATTGTGTTGTTGTTGCATCAAAAATTTACAAGCCACAAAATACTTCAAATGACTATGTGAGCATAAAGATTACCAAGTGAAAATAATTTCCTTGTATTTATAAGATCTAGCTCAAAATTTGTCCAAAAACATGTTCTATCAGTTTGATATTTCAATGAATCCTACAACCACAAAGCAAGGCCCCCATAGCACTATTATCAGGTTATAATAGCATATTTTGCATATAGTCTTGGTCATCTACCCTCAATGCACTTATAAGTGGATTGTCTTCTTATTGCCTCATTGTCATCACAATCTTGTCATGATATGATTCACTAGGTTTGTTGCTCATATCTGGTGTATTCTTTATGCTGCTAGTATATGAGAAAGATTTTTTTCTAATATTTTACCATGAGTAGAACAAAAGATAAGATTCCCCAAGATTCACATGCAAGTACCTTTATCCCTCTAAATATATGAGGGCAGTATGCTAGGATCTACCCTCGTGGGAGCCATATTTTACTCCATGTGCTCTAATTTGATAAACCAAAACAACAACATTATTTTCCCTATACCTGCACAGGAAGCAAACATGTTAGAAATATATGTGCATGTGATAGATGTATTTGATAATCTTGTTATTTTCTTGAACATCTTCATGATGCTAATTGTTTTAGTGCACATAATGACCAGATTGTATGTTTATAGATGAATGTGCATATTTTTTCTGATGACTTTTCATTTCTCTAACAACATTTTCTCTCTCAGATGCAGGCAACTAGGAGCAGTAAGGAAATGATAGTCAGATGCAAAACAAGCAAAGGATGGAAGATGACAACAGGCAACTCAACCATGACCAAGACTCATCATTCAAGCAATGACAAGTCACCTTTCACCATATGTGCATTTATTTTCTATTCTATCTATAAATTTATAATCTTTTCCTTCATTTGCATTAAAGCAGTTAGTCTCACGACTTGTGTGAGACCTTACACATTTATATTGTCAATAAAGATTACATTTTCTAAAAATATTTCTACAATATTTCTTTTATTGTGTGCATAAGAATAAATGCAGTTTAGTAATGTAATCTTCTTATTTTTTTTGTTATACACATGAATGAAATATAGTAGCATTAAAATGAGCCCTATTTTTCATTTGAAAACTTTAAGAGCTCTACCTGATTGAGTTAATAGTGAAACTAGGTAACATTTTGGCAACATTTACTAAATGTTTTCCTACTAAACATCAAACTAGTTAACTAGGTTTATCTATTGGGCATGGAGTCACTCAGAAACCTCAAAACAAATTTGAAAGCAATTTTGTTCACTGTTGTAACTCAGCAGTAATAACTTGGGACACCTTGGAAACTTATTGAAAACAAAAACTGCAAAAGGGAAACTACCTAACTGTGTTGAACGACACTTAGGGAAAGTAAACAACAACTAAACTAAGGTGCAACAACACTTATTAAAAGCCTAAATAGGGTAGATCAAACCTCAAAATACCATTTAAGGTGTATCCCATTGACTGGGATAGGAAGAACTTCTCCATTCATCTTTGATAACTGGAATGCATTGTTCTCCTTGCATTCAGTAATAACAAATGGGCCACTCCAAAATTTATCAAACTTTGTATGCTTTCCCAGCCTGCTTTTCAACTCATCCCATTTGAGAACAACATCACCTTCTCTAAATACTATGGGAGTTGATTTCTTATCAAAGAGTCTATTTTTTGGAGTTGATGATACTCCATAGATTTCATTACTTTATCTCTTAACTCTTCTAGCTCCATGAGATGAGAATACCTAGCTACCATTGGGTCTTGCTCCTCAAACATTTCAAGCTGGTGCATAATATCTAGAGCTGGAAGCTCTACAGATAAAGGCAATCTTGCCTCCTTACCAGAAACCAACACATATGGATAATTCCTAATGGACCACTTGGGAGTTATTCTATCTGCCCATAAGGTAGATTTTAACTTGGTATGCCAAGTTCTCTGATTATCCTTCATGGTTCTTTTGATAATCCTTATGAGATTCTTATTTGTTGACTTTGTCAAACCATTACCTTGAGGGTAATAGCTTGATGATGTATTTAAATAAATGGCATTCCTGACAACCCAATCACTTACTCTCAATCCAAAAAATGCTAAGGCATTATCTGAAATGATTGATTTGGGTACTCCAAACTTGGTTACTATATCATCATAAAATTTCAAAACAACATTTTCATTGGCTTCTTTCAAAGCCACTACTTTAGTCCATCGTGTAAAGTAATCAGTTGCAGTAAGTACCCACCTATGACCTGCACTAGAAGGTAGGTTGATGGCACCTATGAAATCAATTCCCCGTCTCATAAAGGGTTGTTCCACTTGAATTGGTTGTAAAGGAAAAGTTGGTAGCCTTTCTTTTCTTGCAAAAATAGCACATTTTACACACTTTTTTGCCCAAGCATAGGAATCCTTAAACAACCTAGGCCAATAATAGCTAGCTCTCATTATCTTTGAGGCAGTTATTCTTGGGGAAAAGTGACCCCTAGCAGTTCCATCATGGAACTCATGAAGTACTTTATCTACCTGATCATTATCAATACATCTTAACAGTACACCATTAAGATCTTTTATGAAAAGAATATTGTCAATCAATACATAAGGAATAGACTACAACCTAAAATATATCCTTTTAGCTTTATCCAAACCTAGTGGACACTCTCTAGTTTGCAAGAAATGAGTGATATCATGCATCCAACTTGCACCTAATGTAGGTGCAACATTCTTAGGCTCATCATTACTAACCAAAATAGCTTCCACTTCTATATTTTCCTCTATCTTAGACCCTACAACCAATTGTTTGCATATCCCTTCACCTCTTACAAGCTTGGTTACCTTAATGTCAATATCATACTCCATAACCTTTGTAATCCAACCAACCCTCTTTTCATTCAGGTCCTCGCTTAATAAGAACTCATTCACACTAGGGTGAGAAACAATTAGATGTATCTTGTTATTGTAAATTAAAGGCTTAAATATTTTTGAACTTTTGATTATAGCAAGCACATGTTTTTCTACAAAGTTATACCTTTTCTCATAATCTTTTAAACCTTGACTGAAAAAAGCAATGGGTTGCTCTAACCCATCATCGTTTGGTTGCACTACCATTTTTTAAATGGAATCTATACTACCAAAAGCATATATAACAAAGTCCTTTGAAAAATTTGGGTTTAATAGAGTAAGAGTTGTTGCCAAAGCCTCCTTAATAGCCTTAAAACTGCACCTGGCCTCCTTGGTCCAGCTAAAAACTGCATTTTTCTTTAACATGAAAGTTAGTGTTTTCAAAATATTTGCAACATCTGGAATAAACCTTCATAAAAAGTTGATTCTGCCAAGGAAGCTTTGCATTCCCTTCTTATGATTGGATAAAGGTAGCTCCAAAATGGCTTTCACTCTTTCAGGATCAATGGTGATCCCCTATTTTGATACCTTGTGTCCAAGAAGTTTACCTTCATGAAAAACAAAGATACTCCTCTTAGGATTGAGAGATATACCATATTCCCTACATATTTCAAACACCTATCTTAGATGTGACAAATGCTCATCAATTTTTTTGGAAAAAACTGTTACATCATCTAGATAGACAAGCAGCAACTTATGAATCAAACCTTGAAATTCCATATCCATGGCCCTCTAAAACGTGGCACCAATTTTAGATAAGCCAAAGGGCATATTTTTGTAAGCCATGGTGCCCCACTTTGTAGTAAATTCAATCTTGTATTGGTCCTCTTCTTTCACCAATACCTGGTTATAACCAGAATAACTATCAAGCAAGGAAAATCTCTCCAAACCAGCAACTACCTGAAGGATTTGCTCCATAGAAGGCAATGGGTAATGATCTTTCAAAGAGGTTCTACTAAGGTCTCTAAAATCTACACAGAGCCTAATTTATCCATTTTTCTTTCTAACCGGTACAAGGTTAGAAACCCATGAGGTGTGTTTAATTGGAAAGATAATAACCCCCTCAACTAACTTAGTTAGTTCTTTAATCATTAGAGGCTCAAGTTTTGGATTTAAAGGCCTCTATTTATGCCTAACAACCTTATCATTTGGCTCTAATTATATTGTATGATGTGCAATCTAAGGATCAATTCCTTTTAAGTCTGAGTATTCCCATGCAAAAACATCATGAAATTCTTGACAAATATTAATGAAAGCCTGCATATCCTCTTGTAAACATATTTTTCCAATTTTAAGGAGCTTACCTTTAAAGATCTCAAGTTCTTCATAATGCTCCTCCTTAACCTGAATGTTGGTTTCCTCTTCTTAAGTTGATAATCAGTATTCAAAATAGATTCCAAGGTGACAAGACCCTTGGGTAACTTGTTTGTCTTCAGTTGTATGACTTGATCATGATACTATTGCTTAAGCTTCTCTTGGTTCACCACTGAAAACTCATCTTCTTCAAGTAGAAAACTCAACACATGTTCATAACTCTCAAATACTTTCTAATGAACATTGTTATCAAGAATATATGGCCTAACTACAACCTTGAGATACTATTGTACTTTTTCCTTCTTAATGACATTGGGTATATCAAACTATGCACCTATTGCAGCTAGCCTATTTGTATGCTTGTTCTAATTCCTAGGAATATAAACCAAATTAAAAGCATTGAATTCCTCAATCATATCCAAAACTCTATTCTTGTAAGACATTCTTAGTTACGTTCAAGCCTCTTGCCTAATTGACTATCAATTCACTGTCACCAAATACATGCAGGTAGTTTATCCCCCTTTTCCTTGCCCATTCCAAGCCCTAAATTAAACCTTCATACTCAACAGTATTGTTAGAATAGGAAAATGCAAATTTGAAAGCTGGGTAATACCTCTCACCTTGTGGGGATACAAGCATTGCACCCCCACCTACTCCATTCTTTCTCCTTGAGCCATCAAAAAAAAATTTCCAAACCTGATCATGATGTTCTAACTATTGTTCTGCACTCTTCTCAAGGTTTGGAATGGTTGTCTCAAGTTCATGGAACATGTAAACCCCCAAACCAATCTCTTCAATTGTTTTACTCGGTTCATCAACTATATTTTTTGTTGCCCACTCAAGTAAGAGCACATCAAGAACACTTTCAACTTGTAGTTCTTGAGCAACAACAAGCTCACAATCGTCAAAAATAGCATAGTTTGTATTTATGGCATTGGGTACATAAGGTTCAATGTGGTCTTTAGCAAGAAATTCAAATTTAATTGTGACCTTAGTCCCATACCTAGTTCTAAACAACATATGAGAACAATCTATAGACATGTAACCTCCTATTTTGGTTGTAAAATCCCTTGACAAGCACAAGGAAAAAAAGGGTGGTAGGTCAATGACAAATATGTCTTGGGTACTAAAAATTTTGGGCAAACATGAAGTGTAAGACTTAATCTTTAATTGTTCACCTAAGGTGTTAACAGATGACCCATCTAACTGAACCACTCCCTTCTCTAAAGGCTGATATTTCAGTCCTAGCTTATCAACAATCTGCTTGGGCATTATAGAACTGCTTGCCCCACTATTCACCATGAAATTATGGACTAGTTTGTTTCCTACTATCAAAGACACATAAAAAGGAGGAGGTTTTACATCCTTACTTCGTTGTTTGTTGTTGTCCTGAGGAGTACTTGTGAAAACAGCTCTAACCTGACCTATTGGTCTATCACTTGAAACATTTAAATTAGATAAAGCATTTTGCAAAAAATCCTTTTGGCCTAGGATGGATAACGAATCTCACATGGACATTGACACACTCATTTTCTTCATATTTTCAATAATGTTAAAAGGGACATCAGGGTTTACCTTCTGATGGGTCTTTGTAACAACAGGGTTTGCTTGCAAGTGAGGTTGATCTTTGGCAGCAACTTGTGTATTCCTCTACAAGATGTGAGGCACTTGGTATGTAGATGGTTCAGCAACTTCCTTTCCCTTGTTTTTTGCAACTAGAGAATCATATGTGCTTACTCCACAAAACTATTTTCCCTGCTAGTTTAAGAGAGTAACATCCCTTGGAAGTTGCTCTTGTTGTTGTAGGAACTCATCATTAGGTACACTTTATTGCAAACTTGAAACATTATGCACCATCAATTCTTGGTTGATAACTCCATTCAAACATGTGGCCTAATTATGAGGTTGGTTACAAGGGAAACACCATTCATAATTTGTTGCAAGGTTGTTATGAACAGGGACAAGATCCTTAACTTCACTAATTGGAGCATGATTATACTACTGGAAAGGACTTAAATTCACATTTTTTCTTGCACTTTGATAGTTTCCTTGATAAGGTTTCCTATTCACTTGATATTGCTAACCTTGACCTTGATTATGTTGAAATGGTTGTCTATTATGGAACTGTTGCTTCTCTATGTTTACTAGCTTATTGCTAAAAGTCTAAAGTAGACTTTTAATCTCTTGTAGCTCTTGAGACAAGCTTGGAACAATATTTCCTTAATTGGCAACAGCTAGGACAACAACTGGTACAGTAGGTAAAGGGACAAAAGGTAGTATTTGCAAGGGCATAGAAGGTTGTATCTTTGGGAAAATTGGCATTGGAGGCTTGGGCGATATCTTACCAACTTGAATTAAACTATTCTCTTCTTTAATTGCTATCTCATAGGCATCTGGTAAAGAAGTAACCCCCATTTATTGAATCATGACTGATATGACACTATTAATAACCCTAAAATAATACAAAAAAGCATATTCAAGAGAGGGTTTTACTGTGATAGGAATTATGTCCCATTTCTTTTGAAATCGATAGTTGAAGTCTATCATTTTCTCTGGAGGAGCTCTCTTGATTATGGTAAGCTATTCCACAAGTGATAGGTGGTCAGACTTGTCTTGAAATTGTTTATGCAGCTTGTCTCCCAACACGTCCCATGTTGCAATAGAACCAACCTGTAAACCCCTGAACCATTGTAGAGCCTTTCCTTTAAATGAAGCAGCAAGCAATCTTACTGCAACATATTCTTGAGTAATATGATGAACTCCACATAGAGAAGCTACATCTCTAATGTGCTCAATAGGAGTTGTTTGGTCCTCCCCTGTGAAATAGGGAAAACTCTTCAAGGCAGACATGGGTATGTCATCATGTTGTGCAAGGTTTAATGGACTGTCTCCATTAAAAGCAACAAATAGTTGATTTATTTCCATTTGAATATCTAGAGGTGGATTGACTTGATTTGGAACAATAGGTATAGATATAGTTGCTACAGCTCCTACTGGCCTAAAATTGGGTGGTGTGGATTGATTTATTTTAGATACAGTAGAATTTTATTTTTTGTTTTGCCTAGTATTTTGGGTGGTGAAAATTGTAAGTACTCAAAAGATGTTGAACTTCTAGTTTGTATTATTTTCATATAAGTTAACAACACTATTTTCTACTTTCACCAGACCTAGAGTCGCCAAATATGTTGATTTTAACTTCTAAAAAGTCAAAAAAAAAATTGGTTGCATATCAGAACCAGCAAGACATTTTTTTTTTTAAACTATCTTAAATGGCAGTCCCATCGAGCATGCCAAAACTGTTATCTACTAAAATTGCACCCTAACTAAGCTACAATATTTAACAAGTTAAGTTGTTGGACCTAGCATTCCAAAGAAACATGGAATCACTCCTAGGTTGTGGGTCACCTAAAAAATGGAGTGAATCTCCAAATAAGGTTGGATACTAGCTAGTTATCACCTAAACTATTGATTTTGCTAAGGAAAAGGGAGAAGGAAATCTTAAAATGAAAATTAGAAAAAACTATCTCTTCGGTGATACACCAAACTGACTGTATGAGACCTACAAATACAACTTGGTCACACAATTCAATTAAAAACTAAGAAAAGGCTTACACAACTCATTTTCTACATATTACTCATATAAGTAATTATAAGGAGGTTTTGATATGAATTCTTAGAAGGAAAAAAGTATCTCACAACTAAAAATTTCACATCTATCACACAGCTTATAACCTATAAGAATATACTATTCTGCAACAAGGTTCTTTCAATGAAACAAAAATACTAGGAAAAATAAGTTCCACTAGTAATTCGATCAATCACCATAAAGGATGCACACAAGAAACAGACAATGAGAAGGAAAAATGATCAATGCTATTAATATCCAAGGTACTCAATGTTTACATGTCAAAATTGAGTTACAAATCATGCCCAAGTCTGAGAAAGGACTGAAAAATCACTAACTCCAAAAATTGCATAGTAAGAACTAATTACAATAAGTCAAAAAAAGTGACTATATCACTCAACTCCCTCCAAAAACCCACTAAAAGTGGTTCTAAAAATAGTTTGGGTCAGATGCAACAAAATGTCCCAAATTTAGCATGCAAATCCATCACCAAAAGACTTCATTATGCTTGAAAGAGTCAAATTTGACCAAATCAAACATGATGACACATGAAACAACCCTCCAAAAGCTCCTAATTGCTCCAAAAAGAAATTAAACACCCCTATATGCCCTCCTCATGTTGGAAAATTATTTCAAACCTCCCTATATGCTCTCAAAATAATAAGCTCAAGCATATCTTCATCTTCCCTCTTGGTCATGCATTGAAAGCTTAATCACTTCATTTTACATTAAATAAAATTTACACTTAAAGTGATTTATGAATTATCACCAAAGTAAATGATTTACACTTTTTAAAATCATATGCAAAAATAAAGGAAACAAGCTATAATTCTTAAAATACTTATACACCATATTGAGGAGAAAATATTACAAGGCATAAGACTTAAAGTCTTAGCCCATGAGTTCATTTTTTTCCATTGTATATTTTTAAAACGATAGACAATAAGTCCAACTCCCATTGGCATATGTTAAGGCAAAAAACCTAAGTAAAAAAACAATGCAAAAAGAATTTGAAGGCATTTCATTTTGTTCTTGAAGCTTCTAGAGGAAGCCAAGTCGTTGACATAGGGTTTATTGGAGCACTATTGCAGGCCTTCATGGCGGATTTTGCAAACTACAAAGACCCTTTTCTATGCATTTTCCTGTAGATATCCTCACTACAATATTGGTAAGCCATTTTTTGAAAGCAATATTGAATGGAAGCTTCTCTATTAATGATCTTGGGCCTCACAAACCACGACATCCTGTAGCTCTCCCTCAATTTTTCTTCACTTTTTTTATTCCTCTCTAGTCTTCTCTTCTATTTGGCCGCCATGGAGACCATGTTTCGAACCTTGTGAAAGCATTTTCTTTGTAAAAAAAAGAGACATTTCCTTTATCTTTTATAGATTCTCTTGCATTTCTTTTGTGAAACAATGTCTGCTTCGAGCTCATTATATATGGAAATTATGAACAAATATCTCCCTTCTATGTGCTTTCTTTTTTCTTTCATATTCTTCATTGTAGGTATCAATCAATCACCATAAAAAATTTGGGTTCAAAACCCTCTAATGGCCGCGAGTATAAGGCTCCAACAAGTTTCAGAATTTCTTTTCCTTATGGCTATTGTGGGTTAATAGAAACCACATTTACTTTCATTGTTCTTTTCTACAACTTTTCTTGAGGATTTGTTTCTCTTGAAACCCCACTCTATAACCCCTATAGGTACTTTGAGGGTTTTGACTCGACCTTTCTCTATATTTCACTCCTTTTTAGAAAACCCCAGATGGGTTTCGTTGTATGCAGAGAAAATGTACTTTCCTATAGATATTTTTACCTTGACTTTACTGGAAAAGATGATGAATACTTGAGCTTGTTCTTCTAAAATTTTGAGAAACCCTAGCATACCATTTTTTGGGTATTTCATTTTCTCGGACAGCATATGGGCCATACAAGGGTTTTATTTTGTTTTACAATACTTGAAGGTTATAACCTATGAAACCCCAACTTTGTCTATGGAGAATTTTAGCTTTGAAATTCTCTACAAGTATTTGGTTTTCCACCTTTTAAAATTATAGGTGCTCGAGGGTTAGTTACTTTGACTATGAATCTTTCATTTGGCTTGAACATAATAAACCCTCACTTTGGCTTCACTTTATAGTTTGTATTGAAGACTTGATCACACCTACACAATAACATCATTATAATTATTGTGTTGTTGTTGCATCAAAAAGGTACAAGCCACAAAATACTTCAAATGACTATGTAGCATTAAGATTATCAAGTGAAAATATTTTCCTTATAGATATAAGATCTAGCTCAAAAGCTGTCCAGAAACATGTTCTGTCAGTCTGATATTTCAGTGAATCTTGCAACCATAAAGCAAGGCCCTCATAACACTTTTATTAGGTTACAATTGAATATTTTTCATATCATCTTGGTCATCTGCCCTTAATGCACTTATAAGTGGATTGTCTTCTTCTTGCATCATTGTCATCATAGTCTTGTCATGATATGATTCACTAGGTCTACTGCTCATATCTTGTGTATTCTCTATGTTGCTATTATATGAGACAAATATTTTCTTTCTAATATTTTACCATGAGTAGATCAAAAGAAAAGGTTCTCCAAGATCAAAACTAGAACCATCAAATGGGATTCAGTTGAGTTGCACCATTCATTGGTTTTTAAGTGTTTGGGTCTGTGTATTTTCAGCAACTTCAATGACTCATTCTTTCTGAAAAATTGTTCTTTGTTGTTCAAGTACAAATTGGCCCTTTTGGCAACTTTTCCCCACACAGGTTGGGGCCCAATACCTCAACAACAACTATAATACAAACAAAATGCCTCAGCTCTTGGCTTGTTGCATTTGGAAATGTCTAGGTAAACACACTTAGCAACTCCTGAGTTGTATATTCTACCATGTACTTGGGACATATATCATACCAAGCAATAAGGCAAGGACCCGAAACTAAATCATAATTTGTTATCCTTAATAGAATGTTTGGTACATTCTTTATATTATTCACTTGCATACTTATTACACAGTCTATTGCCATCCTCTATATAAGTCTTCAAGACATTTTTTTATTCTATGTTATCCTTGAAAACCAATTCACATGACTGTCTATTATTTTCAATGTCTTTGTCCTTATTCTCTAAAGTAATAATGCTTCACAGTATTCATTGTATGCATTTTTATCTATCCTCATATGATTGTGACTTGAATAGGTATTGATATCTATCATGTATTTTCTGGAGGTAACTTTGTCCTTTGTCTTTTCAAAAATAAATCTAAAGCTTGCTCTGCACTTTCTTTATTACCCCTTTTGGTTTTTGTTCTCTGATGTATCTTGATAGAGTCTTAAGAAACAAGATTAATTGTCTTTTCCATAGGCATATTCACCTCTTCAGTAATGGTATTCACATGCAAGTACCTTTATCCCTCTAGAAATATATGAGGGTAGCATGCTGGGATCTACCCTCGTGGGAGCTGCATTTTACTTCACATTCTCTAATTTGATAAACCAAAACAGCAACATTATATTCCCTATACCTATAAAGGAAAAAAACATGTTAGAAAAATATGTGCACATGATAGATGTATTTGATAGTCCTATGATTTTCTTGAACATCTTCATGATGCTAACTATTTTAGTGCACATAATGATTAGATTGTATGTTTATAGATTAATGTGCATATGTTGTCTGATGAATTTTCATTGCTCTAGCAATATTTTCTCTCTCAGATGCAGGGAACTAGGACCACCAAGGAAAAAACAACCGAACGCAAAAAAAGCGGAGGACGGAAGATGACAACAGGAAACTCAACTAGGACCAAGACTCGTCATTTAGGCAATGACAAGTCACCTTTCACCACATGTGCATTTATTTTCTATTATGTCTATAAATGTATAATCTTTTCCTTCATTTGCATTAAAGTAGTTAGTCTCTCGACTTGTATGAGACCTTACACATTTATATTGTCAATAAAGATTATTTTTTCTAAAAATATTTGTACAATCTTTCTTATATTGTATGCATAAGCATAAATGCAATTCAGTAATTTAATCTTCTAATTTTTTTGTTATACACATGAATGAAATATAGCAGCATTAAAACGAACCCTATTTTTCATTTGAAAACTTTAAGAGCTCTACTTGATTGAGCTAATTGTGAAATTGGGTAACAAGTCCCAAGAAATAAATAAAATTATGGCTTCCCAATAGTTCCCCTCATCATCTCATGATACATTCTTTGAGGAGTTAATTTACCAAATTCTCATGTAGAATCTATTTCCATCTCCATACTACATTATACATGACCATGATTCAAGTGACCAAGACTCACCAATATCTTTAGAGGAATTTTCGCAAGATACCCAAGCCATAGACTTGATGTATATATACATCATGTGAATAATCCCAATCAAAATATCCTTATTCTAGCAAACAAAGGTGCCAAATTACCCCATGATTTTGACACATCTCAAATTTTCCAAGAACCTCCTTCTAAAACCCCACCTATTCATCATAACCCTACCTACCATCTATATTCTTCTAATCCTCATGATCCTTCATCTCTCCCATATTTTTCCAATCTCCCCATTTCATCTCAAAACATTAATCCCACATCCTGCTTACATATCACAATCCCTTCTCACACCCAAAAAACTTCATCACATATTCCTCAACTACAACATTCCATATGTTCTCCTTAAATCTCAACATCCATCTCATTTAACCCATCAAATCATCCTCACACCTCAAATCCAATTTCATCTACCTATAAACACCTATAATCCTCCAATCCCATTTCATACTCTTATCCATACCAACACATATTATCCTCTCAACCTCCCATATCCAATTATCAATCAACTACCTTCAATTTCACAAGTAATTTGGCCCAAGATGTGTAGAAAATAGATAATACCCTTAAGGGAATTCAACTAGGAAATCACAAGAAATATAACACCTTTCAAGAACTATTCCCATATCCTTTTGACAAGTCTATCGACATGGTCCCCTTTCCCCAAAATTTTGAAATGCTTAAATTTGAGAGAAGTACTAAGGAAAGGGAGACCCTAAGGAGCACCTAAAGGAATTATACATTTCATACCAATAGGTCTCATATATTTATGCCTATCCCTTGAGGCTCTTCCCTATATTCTTGATTGGACAAGCCCTTGATTGGTTCATTCACCTCCCCCATGGGACAATCAAAACATTTTTCAATCTAGCTGATAAATTTGTCACTCACTTAAATTCTTACAACATATAATATGATATCACCATGATGGACCTTTCAAAAATTAAACAAAATACTGGTGAATCCATTTCCTCATTCTTTCAAATATGAAGGCATCTTTGTATTCATTTCACATGGCCCATACTCAAAAAAAACTTGTCACAATATTTGTTGAGAACCTAAACATTGAATTGGGCTTCTATATTTGAATGTGATGTGCTCACTCCTTTGATTAAATAATAGAAAAATGAGTAGCTATAGAAAAATCCATTATCACCAAATTCCTAGTCAAGATATACAAAGAAGACAAAGACAACAATCCCCAACCTAGTGACAAATCTCATTTTTGGAATTTTAAGAAACATCATCAATGATGGTGTGGTTGATACAAAATATTCAAATACCTTCATTGTCATCATCTCACAACAATCCAACTCCCCCATAACATGTGGTTATCCCTAAAGGTCAACCTAAATTACACACTAGATGATAATATACTCCCTTAGGTGAATCCATCCAAACCATCCTCCACAAGCTTGTCCAAGACAACATGATCTAACTTCCACCCATCAAACCCCTTGCACCTAATGTTCCTAATGACCTACAAAGAATTTTTTTATTGTCATAGGGTACATGGTCATAAAACCTCCTCATGCATGAAACTCAAAAACTTCATCCAAGATCTTATTGATCGAAGATAAATCTCTATCAAAGGCCAAACGTCCCCTAATGAAAACTAAAGTATTTACAAGAAACCTTTCCCTGAGCATAATAATGGTAAAACTTTCACATACAATGTAATTCATTATAACTACAATTAAAATATCTCATCTAACTCTATCATTGGTCGCATTAAATAGAGTCTTTCCCAATTATCCATCATAACTATCAAAGTGCCTAATTATTTTGTCACTACCTAATGTGATTGAATCGCTATCCAAGGAGCTACATCCTCCTCTCAACCTACACATCAATATAGTATCCTCATCCACTTTCAAATAAAATTCCAACACAAATATTTATCCTTGGGCTACTCAAAACATTATCCATCCATAAGAACCTCCTTGAGAAAGCCCTCCATGACTCATATGTCCCTAATGAAATTAATCTTTCACAATTTCAAGCCATGATAAGACACTTATCATCCCCACAATCCCTCATATTTTCTACTAAATGCATTCCTTCCTTCAATCCATCTCATAATAATTCGCTATACATTCAATCCCACATACATATAAAACCACAATCAAATGCTTCATATTAGATGGTGGATTAGGACTTATTCTTTATAGCCTAAGTCTAATAAGATAATTGGGATATTATAATGATGATTTTAATCCTCACACAAAATTACTATCAAAGCATATGATGAACTAGAGTGTGAATCCAAAGGCTCTATAAAGCTACCCATTTGTACATCAGACCAACTACACTTGAAACCACTTACCAAATATTAGACCTTGATTTCCCCTATAACATCCTCCTTGGCCACCCATGGATCCATGCCATGCAATTCATTCCATCTACATTCCATCAATGAATAAAGTTCCCCCGCAATGCAATTGAAGTGTCTATCCATGTTGATCCAAATCCATTCTAATATTACAAATTCTTACAAACTGGTCATGGGCTTCATAGCACTTCCCTACCAACAGTGTATCACCAACTTCATCCTTATATATTGATCCAACCCATACAATTCATCCACATCCATCCATCTCCTATACTTGGATCAACAAGTGTCATCCCAAAAGAATAAGGATATTAAAAATAAAAAATAAAAAATCCATTATCAAATGGAGATCCAAAATTAAAAGCAAAAAGAAAGGAAATTCAAGAAAATTTGTCTAGTCACAATCAAAATTAAAATATATTAAATGAAAAATAATCAAAGTTAAACATAAAGATGAGAAAATTAAAAAAATTGATCTCCTATCACACCCCTTCCTCTAAAATAATTGGGTGCATCTATCAAAGAAAAATATCAAGAAAATGAGCTTGTTGATCCTAACTCTTCATCCTCATCATCTTCACATAACCCATACACTTCATCTAATCCACCCATATGTTGGCCCACAGTTGTTGTTGCACCAAAATATCAAGCTTTTAATCTCTAATACAACTGCTAGAGTTAACGGATCCACGGGAGGCGGTTAGTCCATGTCACGAATCCTGAGGGGAGCGCAGACCATCTTCCAACAAAATCCCCCTCAGCATTACTTGAGGGGATTCGAACCCGACACCTTTGGCTCTGATACCATTTGTTGGCCCACAATTGTCGTTGTACCAAAAGATCGACCTTTTAATGCCTGATACAACTACCAAAGTTATGAGAGGCAGTTAGTCCATGTCACAAATCTCGAGGGGATAGTTGACCATCTTCCAACACCATATCCATACATCCATCCTATCATTCCATCCCCCATAGTGATTTCTCTTGCTAGACCTTTGATGGTGACTTCTTGATGTGATTTAATCCAATGATTTCCCAAACTCCTTTCCATGTGAAGCATGATGGCCCTTGTAGAGTGCATATTAGGGATCATACCTTAGCTCCCTCCATATGTATAATAAAGCATCCTCCATAATTTTTCTATTAAAGAGTGTCAACCATGATTGCAACATCATCAAGTCTCATTTATCCAAAAAATTTAAAAAAAAAATGATTTTTTTTATAAAAAAAGGGTTCAAAAAAATAGTAATGAGAAATAGTCTGTCCATTGGTGAAAACCACTTTGGTGGTGCCTCAGATAAGTAACATTGTGAAAACCAAGAAGTATATGTCATATGTAGTAGTCTCCTATACAAGATTAATATCATGTATCATAAAAAAATAATTTACTATAATTTCCAAACTAGTCATCACATTAGTGCATCCTTAATGTTCTTCTTTACCATCTAATTACTATGAATATCATTAGTGAATCCTTAATATTCTTCTTTGCCATCTAATTACCATGAACATTCATATCAATTTCTAATTATTATTTCCATCATTTATATGTCTCATCAACATTCCTTGTATCCTTTCAACTAACTAGTTATGTTTTTCCTTTTGAGAGTCCATTTGTATTCTTCATCCCCACCTAGTCTCTCAAGGGGGAATCTCTAATCCAATCCTACTACTTTGGACATCTATTTATTTTCTTTGAAATGTTATTTCTTCTTTTAGTTGCAATGTCATTTCAAAGAGGGGAAAAATGTTGACAACTAAAATCCACCACCTTTTAACACTATATTTCAACTTACATTTTTTTAATGCAAATCAAACCTAATTATTCTATATAACTGTATAAAACATAAATTTAGACACCCACTTTAATTGGGGATACATTGACATAGAAGAAATTTAAACATATTCATATCTTGTATATTGTGTAAGTTATAAATTATATCAAAATGTTACCTATATAATTTCAAGTTTAAACTTCTTAATTTATAATTCTATAGTAATGCATGGTACAAATAGAGATGGTAGACATGGATGGTAGCCATACGATAAAATAACACAACCTAGACACATGAATCTCATATGAACATAATAATAGATCTCAAATAAATCCAATAGAGTAAATTTTCAAGACTGAGAAGGCCCTATGATGAGCATAAAAGGAATCACTAAAACTATTTCTTGGAAGACACTAGTAAACCCTTTCTTTGTAGCATCAAATAAAATGATTATCTGGATAAACTTAAAATGTAACATGACAAGGGAAAAGTGGATGATAGTTGCATTTAACTATTCTCTATATCATTCTTCATACCTCATTATGTCAAGTCCTTAACATAATTTGATGGAAGCCATAAATAAACCCTTGCATATGCAATATTAATCAAAAATTCTTTATCATCAAATTAACGTGAAACATGACAAGGGTAAAGTAGATGGCACTATTCTCTATATCATCCTTCCTACCACATCCCACTAAAGGAATGAAATAGGACATAGTTAAATATCTTTTGACATGATTTGGACTCCACTTCTTTATAGTTTCACCAAAATGTCTTGAAAATACACTGTGATAGGGTGAAGAAACCTACCTAGAAGAATTTTGTTTGTATGCAACTCATATTCAACTTTCACTCCTTTGCAACTGTTGAAGCTAGGGGTAGATTCATCTATGACAACTTGTTTTTGCATTCTCAAATTAAAACAAATGATGACAATAAATGTGACACATATTTGAAAGGGTCCCAAGGAAATGTGGATCCCATCACCTACAACTCGTAACAGAAAATATCAAGAGGCAACAAAACATTGAGTTAACCAGGTTATTATGGATCCTATTATTGTAGTTGTTGCTTATCATGACATGGTATTGTATGTTAAAATCATGACATGATACCCTAGAGATGCTATTTTGTATGGAGAATAACCACTTCCAATCTTATGAAAGTTTGTAGTCCACCGCTAAATTTAATAATTTCTTAATCATTAGAATACATTAAATTTTAAAAATATAATTGATTTTGTTAATTGATGATACCATGCACACCTCATATATTATTTATTTAATTGCTCTTTTTAACTTTTCAACTTACGATATTGTTTATTTTTACTTTCATAAAAGTGCAAATTGATATGATTTTTCAACTCTTTTCTTAGTGATTTAGCTGTTAAAAGCGTTCAACTGAGTAGGTAATAATAATATCCAACGTCTTTGTAAAAGCTTACGTATACAGCCAGCTGGCACCATCCACTATTTTATTTTATTATCCTCCGCATGCAAAGAAAGTAAACGCGCCCACAATTCTATTTAAATCAGATAAATCTCCCAACATCGAAGCGCTGACAACCTTTTTTATTCCACGTGGAAGAATAAATTAGAAAAAAAAACTATTATTTCAAAATCGTGAACAAAAAAATACAATAGAAGAGTTCTCTTTATATTAAGGAGAAAATTGGGATAAATTCTGAAATCAGTCTTTAGAATTGATTTGTTAGAATATATATAGACTGGTCAACATGATGTTTAAGGCCAGCATTAGTGGATTGTTTAGTTTTGCTGAAGATTCATGGCGTTTTGTCATCCTACACATTTATTAAGCTTCACGACACATTTAAAATCTAATGCATTGAAGTTTAGAACAATAAATGAAATTTTAAAAATATATATATATTTTTAAATCATATAAATTTTTGATGGAACATTAAGTGGATTTGTTCATGTTTTGAGAAAGAATTATGGATGCTAAATTTTGTGTAAGCTTTTTTTTGACAATATAACAATGAAATGATTAAGATGTTCAAGCTCCTCCAACTCTTTAAAGGAATGTTCAAGGGTTTATATTTGTTTAGGTGAAGAATTGAATGGTCAAGATTGATTTAATGAATCTTGAGAACTAGAGATTTGATTTAGAGTTAACTAGTTTGAATGACTAGTTAACTCGAATGATTAGTCAATTAACTTGATCGATCAATTAATTGGGTTGATCATGACTTAATTGATTAGTCAACTAACTTGATTGTTCAATCAACTGATTCGATTGTTTAGTCAACTAATTTGATTTAAAGTTAACTAGATCAACTAATTATATAGATGAGTGAAAGGAAGAACTAACTAAATTGACCTGAGTGAAATGTGTGTGATGAGGATTATCTATTTATTTTAATTGGATGTGTGTGCATGAATAATTAATTAATTAATAATTATTAGTTAAATAATTAGTCATGGTGTGGTATAAGGTAAATAAGATTAATTAATTAATTAATACATTGTAATCGATTAATTGACAAGGTGAATTAACATGGTGAAATTGATAAATAAGAGACATGAAAAGATGGCGAAGACAACATAATTAGTTGATTGATCAAAAAATGATGGTTAAATCAATTGGATGAAATGATGAAAATAGTCGACAATATGATATTTTTCAAAAGTTAAGGTGGAAAAAAATAGGTGTCTATAACTTTAGTAATCTATTAATTACATTAAAAAATATAATATAAAAAAAAGAATGTGCATGAAAATCCAATGTGCAAAATAGATTATAGAATAATCACTAGATATTTATTTATAGTAATCATAAGAATACAATGTGGGGAGTATAAAATAATAGTTTAAGTTTGCAACCATATTGGTAGAAGACAAAAAAAAATATTGGTCTAAACTAAAGGCTCCAAAAACTAAAATGACTATTGTAATAGTTTTTATGTATTGAAATTTGAGATTAAACAAACCAAAGAACCCATCAATTAAATGATGATATAGCCAAATAATAGTAGTGCCCATAGAGAGAGAAAAGGCAACAACAATCGACCATTCAAATTGCAATTGAAGTGCAAGGGTGAAATACACTAAGTAATAGGGAACAATGGCATGATTATCTAAGTCTATTGCTTAAATTTTAGCAATGTAGATGATCTCATATAAGTTTTTAATTACACATTAAGGATAATTTAGATTTTTTCATATAATATTGGAGTTGGTATAGTTTATAGATTGAGAATAAGTAATGGAAAAATAAGGGAGCCTAAAAGGGTCAGTGCAAGATCATGAGGGGCCAAACTAGGCCTCTAAGTGGCAAGGAAAATTCTGAAAAATAGAGTTACAAAATCTGACATAAAAATTTGAATAGGTTATTAACATAATTTGAAAAATATGTAAGAACAAAATTTGTAGCAAATTGAATATAGTTTCTAAGCTACTAGTCCTTTTTTGGAAAAAGGGGAATCTATTCAGTTAAAATTTGAAATTTCAATGTAGTAGTACTAAATTTTCAGGAAAAAAATAAAAAGAAAGTGTTTGTCCAGCCACCCTAATGATGAGTAGAGGACACATGCTTGGATGTGACGCATATTTTTTGTATTTTTTTTGCAAGTAAATAATTAGTTATGAATTTTAGTAGAATTTTTTTTAAATATTAAAAACCATTTGTCTAGCCACCCTAACTTGGTCAAAAAAATATGAATTTTGTTTTTTTTAAACAATATTTTGTGAAGCATAGTGTGTGGTGCATCTTTCAGATTCAAAAAATCATAACCGTTTAAAAGTTATAGATGTTTTTCAATCGGCATATCAATCAAGACTTTACACATAGTGCATGTATAAAATCAATAATAATTATCTATTAAATTCAAAATAAAGCATATCTTATATCGGTAGAATGCTATCAATTTGCTAAACAAACCATTTTTGTTTCATCAAAATCGGATGAAAAAAGATGTCAACATGAAGGGTGAAGTCTAAAAAACTCTTAGAAACCCTGTAACCACATTAGGGATGTTGACTTGTAGGCTTGGTAGTCCCCAAGCCAAGTATCGAAGCAATACCAAAGCAAAAAGGATATTCGATATAAACATATGTCTGTTAATGACGAAAAAATAATGAATATCCATTATTTTGTAACAAATATTCGTTTAATGACACTTTCTTATAAATATTTATATATTTTTTATATTAGGTTATATAATATAATATATTATTTATATATATGAGGCTATATAATATATAAGATATAATATAATAATATAATATATAATATTTATATAATATAATATAAAATATTAATATATTATATATAATACTATAATATAATATTATATATAATATTAATACATTATATTATTTATATAATATTATAATACTAAATTATTTATTTTATATTATATTATATATAATATTTATAATCTATACATATCTATAATTTACACATAACAAAATGGGTACCCATTATGTCCATAATGGATATTTGTTACACAACAAAATGAATATCTGGTGTGCTTAAGTAACGGATATCAGTTACTTGCAGCTTGAAACAAACCCCTTGATGTCTTAAAACACAAGCTGTTTGTGGTCTAAAAAATGGATATCCATTTTTAAGAAATTCAAGTTTGTTGAAGCTTTGCCCTACACATACAATATAATATATATAATATAATTGATATACTATATATAATATAGTATATATTATATAACATATAATATATAGTATATATATAACATAATATATAATACATTTATTATATATTAATAATACATAATTATATGAATTCAAGAGAGAGGGTGTGTGGGAGGGAGAGAGAGAGGGGGGGCGCTTGGAGTGAGAAAGAGTTGTCTAGGTAGGGTGGGAGGGATAGAGGGGGGGAGAGATATGGATGAGAGGGACTTAAGAGGGATAGACTTGAGAGAGAGGGAAGGAGAGAGATAAAGAGAGTTACCTAGGTAGGGAGAGAGGGAGAAACTAAAGAGATAGAGGGTGGGAGGGATAGAGGGAGTGAGATATCTAAGAGAGAGGGTAGGAGGGATAAATGGATGGAGAGACATGAGAGGGGGTGGGCGGGATAGAGGGAGGGGGATCAAAGAGGGGGAGAGAGACCTGAGAGAGAGAGAGAGAGAGAGAACTATCTACATAGGGAGGAAGAGAGAAACCAGAGAGAGAGAGAGATGGTGGGAGGGATAGAGGTCTGAGCGAGATACCTAAGAGAGAGAGGGTAGGAGGGATAGATGGAGGGAGAGACATGAGAGAGAGGGGGTCGGAGGGATAGAGACAGGGAGATGAGAGGGATACCCAAGAGAGACCTGAGAGGGGGTTAGAGTGTGAGAGAGAAACTTGAGAGGGAGAGACTTGAAAGCAAGTTGGAGCAAGAGAAAGAGAGATGTCTAGGTAGGATGGGAGGGAGGGAGGGAGGGAGGGAGGGAGGGAGATACCTAAGAGAGAGAGAGAGATTTGGATGAGATAGAATTGAGAGGGATAGACCTCTGAGAGAGGGAAGGAGAGAGATAGAGAGAGTTATCTAGGTAGGGAGGGAGGGAGGGAGGGAGAGAGGGAGGCAGAAACTAAAGAGAGAGAGATGGTGGGAGGGATAGAGGAATCGAGATACTTAAGAGAGAGAGTAGGAGGGATAAATGGAGGGAAATACATGAGAGGGGATTGGGAGGGATGGAGGGATGGAGATCAAAGAGAGAGAGTTATCTAGGTAGGGAGGGACAGAGAAACCAGAGAGAGAGATGGTGGGAGGGATAGAGGGAACGAGATACCTAAGAGAGGGAGAGACTTGAGAGAGGGAGGGAGGGAGAGGTAGTGGGAGATAGATAGAGAGAGTTATCTAGGTAGGGAGGGAGGGAGAAACCAAAGGGAGGATTTGAGAATGAGATCCATGAGAGAGAGAGAGATAAAATTTATTTAGGTTGGGAGGGAGGGAGGGAGGAAAAATGAGAGAGAGAGATACCTAAGAGAGATGGGGCTGGAGAGATAGATGGAGGGAGAGACATGAGAGAGAGGGGGTAAGAGGGATAGAGGGAGGGAGACCCGAGAGAGACCCAAGAGATACCTAAGAGGGGGTTGGAGTGAGAGAGAGAGACTTGAGAGGAAGAGACTTGAGAGAGAGGGAGAGACTTGAGAGAGATAGAGGGAAAGACTTGAGAGAGAGACCTGAGAGGGGGTTGGAGCGAGAGAGAGTTGTCTAAGTAGGGTGGGAGAGATAAAGGGAGGGAGAGAACAGAGAGAGAGAGAGAGAGTTGGATGAGAGAGACTTGAGATGGATAGACCTAAGAGAGAGGGAAGGAGAGAGATAGAGAGAGTTATCTAGGTAGGGAGGGAGAGAGAAACCAAAGAGAGGGTGGGAGAGATAGAGGGAGCAGGATACCTAAGAAAGAGAGGGTAGGAGGGATAAATGGAGGGAGAGACATGAGAGGGTGGTGGGAGGGATAGAGGGAGAGAGAGACCCAAGGGATAGAGAGAGATACTTGAGAGGGAGAGACGTGAGAGAGAGGGAGGGAGAGAGAAAGAGAGTTATCTAGGTAGGGAGGGAGGAAGAAACCAAAGAGAGAGAGATGGTGGGATAGATAGTAGGAGCGAGATACCTAAGAGAGAGAGGTACCTAGGATGGATAGATGGAGGGAGAAATGTATGAGAGAGAGGGGGGTGGGAAGGACAGAGGGAGGGAGATGAGAGAGAGACTTGAGATGGGGTTGGAGTGAGAGGGAGAGACCCAAGAGAGACTTGACATGGGGTTAGAGTGAGAGAGCAAGAGAGAGAGAGACCTAGATGAGAGAGACTTGAGACTTGGGATAGACTTGAGAAAGGGGAGGAAAGAGATAGAGAGAGTTATCTCAATATGGAGGGGGGGAGAAACTATAGAGGGAGAGATGGTGGGAGGGATAGAGGGAGAAAGATACTTAAGAGAGAGAGTAGGAGGTCTAAATGGAGGGAGAAACATGAGAGGGGTAAGGGAGGGATGGAGAGAGGGAGATCAAAAACAAAGAGAGAGACTTGAGAGAGAGAAAGACTTGAGAGGGAGAGACATGAGAGAGAGGGAGGGAGAGAGATAGCGAGTTATCTAAGTAGGGAGAAACCAAAGAGAGAGAGATGGTTGGAGGGATAGAGGGACCGAGATACCTAAGAGAGAGAGACACTTGAGAGAGAGGGAGGGAGGGAGAGAGAGAGAGAGAGAGAGTTATCTAGGTAGGGAGGGAGGAAGAAACCAAAGAGAGGGATTTACCCAACTATTTCACTAGTAGCTCCATATTGAGAGTTTTTCAATGTTTCTTAGTGTTAAGACAATCAATCTTTGTTTTTGTTTCTTTACCATGAGTCCAGAGTTGCTCCAACAATCAAGAGTTTCCAATGTTTTAGCATCAAACTCATCGTGTCCTTTGTTTCTTGGATTAAGGTTCTAGAGTTTACTCTATAATGTGCTTCCAATTTTTCTTTATAGTAGGTTCATAATGGGGGGATTTTATAGTTTTCCTTCTTTCCTTCTAATGGAGGGGATATTAATTGTATCTTTTCTCTAGATTCTTGAGAGGATTTTTGTCTCGCAAGGTTTTCTCCCTTTCTCTATTTATGGGAGATTGCATTTGGACATGGGTACCTAACATATCCTTGTATCCAAGACCCATCTTTGCATCATTTGCATTATAATATTCTCCCTAAGTTGCACTTTAAGGGGCCAAATTGGTGTGAATTAGGTGTTTTACCCAACTATTTCACTAGTAGGTCCTATTCACATATTAATTTTACTCAGGTCCTCGAAATCTTTCTAGAAGTCATAGGTTTCATGTGATCTTATCTTACCTTATCATGGTATTTAATACTTTTTTCCTAGGTCATTTAATCATTTTTGAGGTAGTTGTCTCATTGTACAAGATTAAGACACATGTCATGATCTTGTCTAATCCTATCTCTCAAATTTCCCTTTATAATCAAGGCATATCATGTACATTACATAATCAATCAATCAACCTTACATCCTTAATCATAGAAATTTGGGTAAAAGCACAAACCTATGTCATAATTTTAGCCAAATAAATAGTTCTAAGGGAACTATTTTTGGATAGAAAGGTTTCGGCCGAAACCATGTGGTGTATGTGGCACACAAAGTTTCGGCCGAATCGATGTCGGCCGAAACCAAAAAAAAAAAATTCACCTCGAAACTTTGAATTTGGCTTTCAAATTGGCTTATTATATGTGTGGGGTTTCTATCAAAAGGGTTTTGGCCAAAACTCTTTCGGTTGAAACTGTCTAGTTGACAGCCAACTCGACATTTTTCAAAAAAATTGAAACTTTCAACTTTAACTAAGTATTTCTCCAGCCATAATGATTTTTCTGCAAAAAATAAAAGTACTCTTTTGTAGAGCTTGGAGTGGTGAATCCAAATATATAATTTTTTAAATTTTTTGATTAGTTTTAATATATGTTATTTTTGAAATAATGCAAGTAGGTTGTTAAAATTAAAAAAGAGGTTGATTAGAAATTAAAAAAAAAAATAGTAAAACAAATTAAAAAAAAATAAAACTTATATGGGATAGTAGAGGAGAGAATCATCTTCAAAAGGGTATAATTTTTTTTTTTAAATGATTTAAAAAATTAAAAATAGTTGACGGCCTGTGAAAACTATCAAATTCTGACATGTTTGACTTTAAAACATTATTACAAGAAAAATAAACATCAAAATTTGATTTTTTTTCCATGCAAAAGATATTGAAGTTACCTATTTGGAGAAAAAAAAAAAGAAGAGTTTTTTCAATTTGTTTTTGACACCATGAAGTCACTCTTTTTTGAAATTTTCAGCATTCCAAAATTTGTCCTTAAATTGAAAAAATCATAATGAAAATAATTTTTTTTAAATTTAAAAAATTGTAGGAATAAACTTCATCAAAATTTCTACATTTCATTAGTTTACACCATTTTGAAATTCAAAACATAAAGACCACTTTTATGTGGTCGAAGTTCAGAAAATGTTTTGTTGTTGATCGATTCCTTTATAAAGTGTGACACAGGTTTGTGCTTTTACCCAGCTATTCTTTCCATTTATCTCTTGTGGAAGATATTTTGGTTTGGAAACTAATCCTAGGGTGTTGGGAGTTCTTCAATTCCTACATTAATAAAGTTAAAGCCAAGATTGATGATTCACACTAGCTATTAATATTTATTTATGCTATAAAAAACACCAAATTTCTCAAAATAATTAGAATCCTATGCAAGATTCATATCATGTACCTTAAAAATAAAATTCATTCATCTTCCATCATATCCATTCCACATAGCCCTTCATCAATATCTATCTCTTCACCATCTACAAATAATTAAAAAATAAAGAAACCATAAATCATATATTACCTTTATTCATGCATCATTATATTTGATCATTCATATTTTCCATATCACTCCCTTCCATATATCACTAATATTTCATCCTTACCATCTATATTTTAAAAAAAAATCTATCCATTATCAATAATCCCTTCACCCATTATTTACACCAAACCCCATCGACCTCTTTCATTTATCCCTAACTATCTTATCTCTATTTTATCTCTTTTGAGAGAACACACATGTTATTTAAATTCGCATACCTCTTACGATGTCATCCCTAAACTAAATCATCTAAAATCAAAATCAGTAGTCTATCCAATTGTTGAGGTATCAGATCCAATGTTTTTATCAGAAGTAAAATAGGTTTTGAAGGGACCCTAAAACCCTTTACAAAAAAGAACACTACATTAAAAGATAAACAGAAAAACTAACGAGTAGCCAACAAGTAGCAAAAAACAAGCAAAATAGTTGCCAAAAAGAGGTGTAGAAATAGCAAGGAACTACATATTCTTTAAGATATCAGCCACCTCCATATCACTATCAATAATATTCTAGTGCATATTCATGACTTCAGTGACCTCCTTGGAAAGAATTCAAGCATTCAACTTAGTTTTATTACGAGTCCTAGTACAAGGACCCTTCTCACTAACCTCTCTAATCAAAACACTAGGAATTCCAACCACATCACTAGCAACATCCTTCCCACCTAATGCTTCCTCCATCCATTGCCTCGCTTTCTCATTGAGGAAACATATACCCTTAGCCTCATTTTTCATAATAGATAAGTGTTGGCATCCACAACCTTGTCTAGTTTTTGGTAAGCACAATCCAACTTGTCTTCTAGAGCCATAATCATCAGTTCAAAGGAATGTTTCATCTTCAGCATCTCATCAGTAACGATTTTCATCGCATCAACAAGTTGATTGATTTGGGTCTGCAAAGAAGGCTTTGAGGGAGTACAGGACTCCCCAGCTTTGTTAACACAAACCTTCACATTAGTGAAATTTAACTCGTTGAAAGCCCATTTGAAAAGCCTGAAAAATAGTTAAAGTACCATCTTTCACTAACCCCAACACATCGGGTAACTCTTCCCTATTGTAGTTAAAGACATCCCTATTGTTATCCAATCCAATGTTAAACATCAACATCATTTGATTTCAATCTAAATACAAACATTTAATAAAAACTAAAATCACAATCTCAACACTTGGGGCTTGTTATCTAATCCCACAAAGTGCCTATATATATGGGTGTGTGCAGGATCATCATGGAAAAAACATGCCCTTAAGTGGCAATAAAATTCAGAAAAATCAGAGTTAGACAACTTGACGTAAAAATTTGAATAAGTTATCTATATTATTTTAAAAATATGTAAGAATAGAATTTGTATCAAATTGAATGTAGTTTCTAAACTACTAGGTTTATTTAGAAAAAAAATAAATCTATTTGGTGAAATTTTAAAATTTCAATGCAATCGTACTTAAATTTAAGGGCAAAAAAAGAAGTAGGTGTGTGTCTGACCACCCTAACCACAATAAAATAATAATATTTTTTTATAATATTTTAGATATAAGTAAAGGACTCATGTCCGGATGTGATGCATATTTTTTTGTAATTTTTTTTCAAGTAAATAATTAATTATGATTTTTTTATTACAATATTTAGAAAATATAAAAACACGTACGTCTAACCACCTTAACTTGGTCGAAACTTTATGAAATTCAATTTATTTTTTTAATCCTATAGTATGTGAAGCATAGAATGTGACACATGTTTCGTATTCAAAAAATGTGATACCGTTTGATAGCTATAGATTTTTTTAATCAACCTATCAATCGGGACTTTACTCGTAATTCAAATAGAAAATGAATAATAATTATTTATTAAATTCAAAATAAAGAATAATTTATATTGGTAGAAAGTTGAAAATCTCCTTTAAAAACCTTTTTCGTTTCATCAATTTTGGGTAAAAGAAAAGTCGTCAGCCACATGGGCCATCATATCACTTACATATCGCCACTTTTTGACCCATCATGATCCTACACATATATATATATATGGGTATGTGCAGGATCATGATGGGCCAAAAAATGACGATATGTAAGTGATATGATGACCCATGTGGTTGACGAATTTTTTTTTTACCCAAAATTGATGAAAGGAAAAAGATTTTTAAAATAGATTCTCAACTTTCCACCAATATAAATTATGCTTTACTTTGAATTTAATAAATAATCATTATTCATTTTCTATTTGAATTACAACTAAAGTCCTGATTGATAGGCTGATTGAAAAATATCTATAACTTTCAAACGGTATCACATTTTTTGAATCCAAAATATGTGTCGCATTCTATGCTTCGCATACTATAGGATGAAAAAATAAAAAATTGAATTCCATCAATTTTTGACCAAGTTAAGGTGGTTAGACATATGAGTTTTTATATTTTTTTTAATCTGTAATAAAAAAAAATCATAATTAATTATTTACTTGGAAAAAAATTACAAAAAAATATGCATGACATTCGAACATGAGTCCCCTACTTATATCTAAAATCTTACAAAAAAATTATTTATCATTTTATTGTGGTTAGGGTAGTTAGACAGACACCTACTTCTTATTTTTTCCCTGAAATTTAAGTACTACTGCATTGAAATTTCAAAATTTCACCAAATAGATTTTTGTTTTTTTAAATAAACCTAGTAGTTTAGAAACTACATTCAATTTTCTATAGATTCTATTCTCACATATTTTTGAAATAATATAGATAAATTATTCAAATTTTTATGTCAAGTTGCCTAACTCTGATTTTCTGAATTTTATTGCCACTTAAGGGCCTGTTTTTTTCATGATGATCTTGCACATACCCATATACCTTATTTGAAATGACATTACTTCACAACACCATTTTAAGGAGGGGCAAAATACAAGCGCTTAATTTTTACTAGGCACCTAATGTTGCAGCTATCAATAGATCTTAATACCATGTCAAAACTTCTTTATATTATGCTAATTTTCCTTATCATTTACTACCACTAATTATTTATATTATTTACTTAATTAGGCTAATGCTCATTAATCTATTTTAAAATAAATAAATAAAATTGACTTATTTCTCCATAAATAATAAACAATCTAATTGTCCACTCACATTACATCATAACTCCTCCATGATTTCCTCCTATTTTTAATCCATACACAACTAATTAGTCTAAATAAATATAACTAATTACTCTCATCCATTTTAGATTCCACTAAGGAACCATTCTAACTCTTTATGACTATTTTAGCTTATCAAGATTCTCCATTCACTCTCAATTAATCTCAATTGTTTATTCAAGTTTAAATCCTCGCCATTCATGTCCTATACCAAACATCTGTAAATTTAAATATAAAAGGATCCATGATCTTCAAAACTTTACATGTACACGTTGTAGATATTTTGCATGAGTCCATGAACAACCACATTCATTACTGAAGAGAAAACATGTATAACAAATATCTCCCACTCAGTATGTGAAGACGATATTATTATGATTTTGGGTCCTCTTTATGCTCTATTTGATGTTATGTTTGATTTAGAATAGAACATTTAATATTGACTCAATCTCCATGTATTTTGTCCAAAATCTTCATTTACAATAATCATGGAGTTTTCATCACAATCAAGCTCAAAGCTGCTTGTACTCTATTTGAAAAAATTAGCAAATTTTATGTATCTCACTATTCATTATGGATCTCCCTAAATTTTTATATGTGCGTACAATATTTTCATAGTGTATCAAATTATTTAATGATTTATCAAGATTTAACTACACATTTTTTAGTCAACCTTCATCAACTCATATTTTGAGAATCCATTGCTTATGACCATGGATGGACCACTTAGCACTTATTGAACCAAGGTGATCCTCACAAGAGTGAAGTATTGAAACATTTTAGAAGTTCAATCATCTTGATACTAATTTAGCTCAAAGACACTTAACCATAAATTTTCCTCCACAATCAATCACATTTAACTTGCTATCCCATATGCAATATAAAAAGTATTGTGTCTTATGAACTGTGCATTACAAAGTTCCTTAGCTCATTCATTTTTATATTTGTGAACAATTCAATATAAAACTCCTTGACTCATTCATTTTCATATATATTGTGTATTTATAGTTTGTCAAATTATGAGATGATTTACTAGGGCTATCCTAGATCAATCACAACTATTGATTTTCTCTCCAAGTCAAACCCACATAACTTGCTACCCATTTACAAAATCTTCATCGAGTATTATGCTTTATATATATATATATATATCATTCATTATGGAGCTCCCTATTCATTTATTTTCACATGTATGAACCATCCATTATAGAGCTCCTTAATTTATTCATTTTCATGTATGCAATATGTGATGATCTATTGGAATTTAACTACATAAGTTTGTGTCAATCTTTATCAACCCATATTTCATAGGTAATGGTTTAGAATCTCTTGTGATCAAGAATGATGAATGAACCACTTAACACTTACTGCATCTGAGAAATATTCATATGGGTAAAGCACTAGAACTCTAAAAAAAGATCACCCACTACTAAGTTACTATGACTCAACCGTACTTAATCAAAGAGTTTCCCCTACAATAAAACCCACTTAACTTTCTATCTTCTTTTTCTTTTTTTTTGAAACACGAAATATTATGCTAACAAACAATTTGTTATAAAATTCCTAAATATTTTCATATACATAAACACTATACAATAAAACTTCTTAACTCATTCATTTTTATATAAGTAATATTTTAACAATACATCAAATTATATAATAATTTATTCAAATTCTATGATATATCTTTAAATAAAGTACTGAATAATAATTTACGACAACTTAGCTCTCGTAACCATAAATAATCTACTTAATATTTATTACTATAATTTGTATGGTGTCCTATCTACTTTAACTTCTATGTTGTATATACATTCCCTATTTTTACGTCGAAGGCATCCCCATGCTTAAGATTTGCGAGGCCTTTTGATGTTTAACAGTTTAGATTAGTGGAGAGGCAATCGCTTGCCATGAAATCCATCCCAGCCATCGTTTTTCCTAGTTGTCCCCAAGCTTAAGATTTGCGAGGCCTTTTGATGTCTGATGGTGTAGATTAGTGGAGAGGCCATGGACTACCGTCAAATCCATCCCAGCCATCATTTTTCCCAGTTGTTTTCCCCACTTCCCCAAATGTTTTTCCACTTGCGTGAGTGTGGCGATGATGTATTAGCAAAACAGTTATTGCAGAGGATGGAATGAGGATGGAAAGATTGAAAAAATATCTACAATGCAGTTATTGAGAAGTTGTTGAGAACACTTATTGCAGAAGATATTAATATCCACATTGTTGACAACACAACAGAATCAGATAGAATGCCCCAATTTTCAATTTTAAGAAAAATATGAGCTTGAAAGAAGAGTCCAGGTGGGTTTGTGGTAGTAGGGTTTCGTGTTTTAGCTTGCTTTGTAGATTGAAATCTGGTTATTCCCTAGTATGTGCAATGCTGAACTCCGATATTTTTATATCTAATTTTTGTTTACTGTCAATAGATAGAAGCAGTAGTTGTACGAAGATTCATTTGGCCAGCATGAGATAATTTGTGCAGAATCTTGAGGTAAGTCACTTGCTATTTGGAATCCAAGAAAAACAATGGCAAAATGGTTTCATATTTGTACGTACCCTGTTTGCATTGCAGGATTAAGTTTTCCCTTGCAACAGAAGAGTATAACTTTACAATGGCTTTGCTACCCCTTATATGTCTTAATGGTCTGCTTGTCTGAGCCTCTATGCCCATCCTTATAATGTTGAACTGGGTGAAACAGTTAAATTATCCATCTTTTAGTATTTGTTTTTATTTTACTCAACCCTAAAAGGCTAGTTGCAATAACACCAGACTCATGTTTAGGCATGTTCGTGGTGCAGTTGAAGTGAAGAGTTAAGAATTTTAAGAGAAATGACATCAAAGTCTGAGTTTTTCAAGCTAATACAAAAAATGACTGACGATTTTGACATTTCTTGCCTGAGTAGGATGACTGCCTTATATTCAAAGATATTTTTTACTAGAAGTTTTTGATTGATATATCATGTGTTCAAGGGCATCCTTTTATTGAGTCTAATAAGCCTACCAAGAGACTAACAAGAGATTATAACTTTTTCAAAACAATCTTCTTCGCTCTTAGTATACCTCAAAATGGATTGTTGGCAATTGCTCACATCTACCAGGTTGGAGTTAAGAACTAATGGATTAATGGTGCTTTGGTTGGATGTGATTTTGACTTCTATAAGTATGAATGTCTTCCAAGTAACCTATATTTGGGAGTTTTTCCAAGATCTTGTTTATAGAAGTTCTCTATATGAGTCACCATTAATCATGGCAAGTCTCATCTCTCTGCAGGCAGTGCTTATATCTTTAGCTTTATTTATAAAATCATACAAAGCAGGAAATAATAATAAGAAAATAGTTGTATATCAAAACCAGCAATAGCTCCCAGGCATTGAATTACATAATAAATCAGAATCAATAAATCTTTGGCTCTAAACAACTTAATCCTCTCTTAAAAGCTTAAAATAGAACATCCATACATACAGTATAAATATTATTCCAACCTATACCATTTTTTAGCATCACTGATTGTTGTAATATCAGTTTATGCTAATGTTGTAGTCCACTCTAGGATAAGTAAAATCTATGCATACCATTGATAATGTTGTATTTGAGGCCTTTATAGCCCTTCATGAGAAAGCAAGTAAAAGAAGAATGAGAGATTCACCAAGTTTTAATGGATCCAGTTTACACCTACCTATATGCTTCTCCAACATATATGAAGGGGCAGCCGGGTGGGGAATGTATCTATGACAGAGGACTCTTAGTATATTTATCTGGTCAAAGCTATACATATAACCAAGCTCACTTGGAAAAACAATCTATTACATACGCATAGGTGATTCATCTATGGCAGTTATATTACATATGTATTGCTTGATCATAGCTAGCTATGAAGCCTGAATGGATGCCTATAGTAGTATATATGTTATTTTCCTATGAGTTGTATACATAATCATGCTTCAAATTAAAAGTGGTAATCAACGTGAAAACAAAAATGGGACTGCAATTGGAGCGTTTATTTCAAAAACAGTGAAGAGCTAGGTTTTTGTAGAACATTGCAGTCGCCTGTACAAAATGTTTTTTCATTAAAAAAATTAGAAATATCTGTACACAATGATCCTTTGTACACAGTATATTTTTGGGCAATAGCAAACTAAAGATAGAAGGTTGGATCTGTGTACAGAGTGATCCTCTAAACTATGAGAAAACATAAAGACAGTAGTAGCAATTTAAGGATAGAAGGTTGCATCTCTGTACACAATGATTGTAGAGAGCAGTTTGCTTTAGAGTTATTTTACTTGATAGACTACATGACAATAAGAACATTTGATTTTACAATGCCAATTTTCACCTATAGAAGATATTGAAGCCTAGCTCTTCACTGCTCATTCTCATATTCGAATTCTCCAAAATGACTTGCATGACTAGAAGGAATCTTTTGGAATCTTTCAGAAATGGACGTTGAACCTTCTTTGTTGTCAACAATCTCCTTCTCATCTATAAAATTAGCAAACAATTGCAGTAAATAAAAAATTGTGATATTAAGGAACTTGAGGTAAGAAGAGGATCATCTCTTGCATTTGTATGCCTAAAGTACTGAATGAATTGAAAGATCTTGCAACCCAAAAAGACAACAAAGATAGTAAATGATAGTACTCCGTGTGAATTTTTCAAGCTTGCAGAACCAGTTATCAGACATCATCACCTCTTTGTAATAGGGTTATGAACTAACTTATGATAGGCTTATTTGGGTAGCTGCTTGTACTGAGCTTGACTGTGTGATCTAAGCTTCATTTTTTTCAGGCACAATATTTGCTTTTGTGCTAGGTGGAATGTGGAAAGTCTGGGCAATTTCATAAACTTGCATCAAGGTCCCAAGCAATTTTGAGTGTAGTAATTGAAACGTAACCAAGCAAGTAACATTGAATGAACTAAATATATAGCAATACTCACTTATTGAAAGAGCTTGTTAATTCAAAAATGGAAAATATATTCAAATTGTGTACCAGATGTCATTATAATGAGAGAGAATGTAGCCGAGCTTCCTCCCTCTAACTAAAATAAAATAACTTCTTAAATATATTGTAATCTCCGTTAAACTTGGGTTTTAATCTTGTTGCAAATGATTGATATTTCAGTGTTCACTGGTTACTTTTCTGGATGAGTCTCAACAACCTTGATTTAGAGAACCTTTCTCTATAAGTAGGTAGAATATTAAGAATTTAATTATTTAATGTACCTTTTTCATGGAAAATAGTGATTGTGTTATCAGTTATGTCAATAACTTTATCCTGCTAAATAGTGATTGTGTTATGTCAAATTGTCAATAACTTTATCCTACTGATGGAGGCCTTCTCGCAGCACATATATAACTATATGTCATTATGTAACTATGTTAGACCTCACAGGTTCATACTAGTCCAACTAACACACGAAGAATTCAACCCAGAATTGATTCACAATCTTGAGGTGATGGGGAGCAAGCTGAGAGTAATCTGAACCTAAAATCTGCCTACAAACAAGATGATTCCTCTGCAACTACATGGTTAGGGCCTAAGAAAAAAATTGTATTTCTTTGGTTGAATATAAAAGGAGGAGAGAAAACATATTTTTTATGATCTTCAAGATTAGTTTGTAGTGTGAGAGGAGACCATACATATTACTTGACATAAAGAAATGAGAAATAATCAAGTTCATTTACCAGGTAAATATTAATGTGCAGCTAATTTAATTAACTTTTTTTAAGCCTAAGGAAAAGACATTTATTAGTTTTAGGATAATATATTTAGCTAATGATTTAAGTTTCACAAATAGGGTATTAGACTATAAAAATGATTAGATTAGTGATTAAGAACAAGACATATACAACTTTATGTTATTATGTAACTATGTTAGACCTCAGGGGTTCGTACCATAATTAAGACAACAATCTTGTGTCATTACCAAGTGCAAGACATAAATAATGTAATTAGCATATGGGGGGGAGAGCCCAACAAATGTAAGAATCCAATCATACCTCTTCTTAGAATCTTCATCTTCCTTCTCTATAAATAGATATGCTACAATTTTTCCAAAGTAATAAGGAATCTGTTACCATTCCATGCTACCTTAGAGTTGTTTGGATTTTCTGAAATTTGTTCACAAAATCTTTCTTTGTTGTTTTGAATTTCAATATTTTTTTGGGTCAAATATTACATTTCTCATGCATGGATTTCAAAGATGAAATTATACTACGAGAATTTATAATTAATTGGCCAGTTTATTGTCTTTTTAGGTTGAAGGTCTTATGATGGATATTGCAGCAGCAGAGGAAGAAATAGCCAGATGGAGGGATGCTGAGATTACTCATGCTAACATTTGAACCTCAAACCCATTCAAAAAGCCATGGAGTCAGAAAAAGAATAAGCATTGTGCCACATATTATCAACACAACCATCTCCAGGATGCAAGTAAACTATTTGGCAAAATGCCTCCAGTTGCTCTCCAAAACCGAAGAGATTTTTAAAATGGCATTCAGAATTTTCTTAACAATTTGTAAAAGCTCATAGACATTAATAGAATTTTTTCTCATTCTATGTAGTATTTTAAAGACTGTAAGTTATAGTAATAATATATGGATGGAAGAACTTTACTACTAAGAAGTGATTAAAATCTTGGAAAATACTTATGCTAGCTTATGAAAGGAAAAATCTAGGTACTAAGAAGTGATATAGCTGTCTGAAATTCCTCTTTAGTCTTTTATCTCTGAATGGTTGCAAAGACTTTCTGTGCTTTGTATATAACCACAGATATGGATAATATCTATCATAATATGTTTGTGAATTGTGCTATGTTATGCTTTGTCTTCCTATTTCATGGATGAATTGTAGTTACCAGATAAAAAGAAACAGAAACCAAAATAGTTATGTAACAAGAAATGGTGTCCTGGAGATTACGGATAAGAAACAAATTTTTTGTACACACCTATCTATATTGAAATATTTGGGTTCACAAAAATGTAATGAAATAAAATGATTTCATTTTTATTAATATCATGTTTAATGAATATAACAAGCAATACAATCTAATTAACCTACTTTAATGATAAATTATATGATAAAATTTAGAAACCTAGAAATTAAAGGAAGTGAAAGTATTTAGTTGATTCATATTTTTTTAACTATGAAATGAATTTTATGTTTATTTGGTGGTTTAAAATTTATTTCTTTTGTTTCAGCAGAAGCTCTCAATTTCGATTTACTTTTATCTACTTATTGTAAAACATTGTTTTAGATCCCTATAGGCTTCTTCATGTACAGATTTTCAGAAATTGTGATATGAATTTTATGTTTATTTGGTGGATTTACATTTTTTGTTACCTATATCATCACATGCTGGAGTGACCATCACAATGAATTAGTTTGTTGGGAAAGAACATGCTGAAAACAAAGAAATAGAAATTAGAAAACATAAAAGCAGTCAAGCTGAATAAGAAAAGGAGTCAAAAGCATAGGCCATCATAAAATTTATATTATGAATTATCAAACTAAACATTTCTCTTTGCACCTATATACTATGCTCTCATCACCTGATCTTTCAAACTTGTATTATACATACCTCATTTTCTAACTTTCATTATGCCTTTTTCTCAGACTTCTCGCCTCCTTCCAGGCTTTCTACTACATCCACTATCATGCTATGGTAGATTTCCATTTATGTTATAAAAGATATAAATTGTATGCAGGTGTGACTAAATCATATTGTTCCACATTCAATTCTACTTCTAGCAAACTAAATTAATATATAAGATGTTGTATATTAATGTATATTTCTGGCTAACAAGTTACGACATATGTAGACTGGATTGGGATAAATACATCTCCCTCTTTGTTTGTAACATAATTAGAAGAAAGTATACATTTACCCTATATTGCCAATATTAACCGAGTACATATTGTGTTTTTTTGTTCAGGTGCATATTTGTATTATCGGTTCTGTGCTTACATATTTTATAGACGTAAATGTGATTTAATAAGTGTTTTTGTGGGGTTGATACAACGACTGGTAATTGCATGTAAATGTGCATTTCAATAAGTTGCTTGTTGATGCTACAATAAGGACTTTAACATTCTATTATGTGTTTCTTACATTGGATATTTATGCATATCTTGTTTGCTTTTGCAGCATTCTATACTGGTCTATTGTTGGCATGTTGGGTGCTAAAGCAATTGAAAATGGATGATGATTAAAAAATGAATGAGGAGGTAATGATTTAATTATTTGATGCAACACACCAACCTTCTTCAACCTTTTCTTTTACTGTTCAAAGTCAAATATGACTCATTATGCATCAACTTTTTTAATCATGTGAAACATTGGGGCTTGGTTAATCCTCTCCAGAATGTATATTTAAACCAATTTCCCCTTTCTCCATTTTATTTTTTGAAGATTGTTTAATGATAATGGCCTGCACAAGTTGGGTTCTTCTATTTCTTAGAAAATTGCCTGTGAAAGTTGGATTTTTTCATCCCTTGTAAAATAGTATTGTCATATGATGAATTTGTTTGATATAAATGGCTGTCAAAGATGTGCTCTTTTGTCCTTTGGTAAATTTCCTAGTCATGGAATGAGATTGATTGATGGTAATGACTACAGAAATTGAGCTCTTCCATCCCTTAGGAAATTGCTTTGTCATAAGATGAGATTTTTTGATGGTTAATGGCTTCCAAAACTATATCGTTTAACCCTTGGGAAATTGCATTGTAATAAGTTGAGACTGTTTGATGATAGTGGCTGCCAAGGTTATGTTCTCTAATATTTATCTGTTTGGATATTGCATTGCCAGAAAGACAAGATTATTTGCTGGTAATGGCTGCCAAGTTTGTTTTTTCATCCGTGGGAAATTTCTTTGTTGTAAAATGAAATTGTTTG
Organism: Sequoiadendron giganteum; assembly: GCA_007115665.2. Classification (NCBI taxonomy): domain Eukaryota; kingdom Viridiplantae; phylum Streptophyta; class Pinopsida; order Cupressales; family Cupressaceae; genus Sequoiadendron; species Sequoiadendron giganteum. Next base: position 676,252,527 of record CM021104.1, on the reverse strand, counting down.
ATGATGATGAATGCCAAATCTATGTTCTTAATTGTGATTTTTTTGTTATAACCAGGTATTTGTTAGGGACTTTGTTCCAAGTGCTTTTGCATTTCTGATGAATGGGGAGCCTGAGATTGTCAAGAACTTTTTGTTGAAGCCTCTGCATCTCCAAGCCTAGGAGAAGCAGATTGGTTGTTTTACTCTTGGTGAAGGTGTTATACCTGCTAGCTGAAATCAGACACCTTGATTGTAGATTTTGGGGAAAGTGCCATTAGTAGGGTTGGCCCTGTTGATTTAGGCTTTTGATGGTTCATTCTGCTCCGAAAATACACCATATGTACAGGAGATCAATATGCAATAGTTAACAAAAATCTACAAACTACCAAAAAATGCAATTGGCAAATGTACAACGAAATTTCATAAATTTTGCCATTATTTTATATGTGTGTGAAAAATTAGGAGCTTTGGAACAGAGTATGGACATTTATCAGGCTATGTGTCAGCTCATATGGATACGTGGCTTTTAATTTAATTCTTAAGTGTAATAAATATTCTTCGTCAAATAGAGTCCAAGAAGTGAAAAATGCAGCAGTATTCATTGTGATGAGGCAATAACATTACTCAAATTTAGAAAAGGTGTGCATTCATTTTAAATTGACTAGAGACTCGTAAAAGAAAATAATGATTAGAATAATATAATGAGGGTTAAATATATATATATATATATATATCACATAGAAAAGGATTCAATTTAGCAAGTGAATTCTACATGTTGATGATGAAGTCTAATTATCTTCTTCAATCAGATTTATTGTTTCAATTGCGTCTAGATAGATCCATGTAAGTGGATGCATAGTTGATTTTAAGCCATCACTTCTCAATTGAAATCTTTGTTGAAAAAAAAATTCCTATATAAAATGCCGATTGATCTTATATACTACACAAACATGTGCAAATAAATAGACCAATTATTTTCTTAATAGTTAAATTTTTTTTCGGAGAAGTACTTAAACTACAGCTGTTAATAGGATTTCTATTTTCCAAATAAAAATAACTAACAATAATTATTCAATATATTGTCTTCGGCATACCCATTGCACCCTAGGGTGCGATTGCTAGTATATAATATATATGAATAAACCTGACAATGAAACAAACGTAACCTTATTCACTTGTCTCAGCAAAACTAAAAATGATATAATAATTAGATAAGACAGAAGGGCGCTTTTTAAAGCCAAAACCGTTGCAAAAATCACTATTTGACAGGCAAGGGTGCCAGTCAAATTTAAACACAAAAATCTCAGGTTATGACAGAAACCATCTTTTCAGTTCAAACAGTTTCTGAAGTCTAATTCCAGGGTGTATTGATGTTCAGACGTTTCATAATAAAAGCTGAAGCATACGTTACAAATAGTTTTCTACAGTCCTCCTGCTAATATTAACAATGAAGAGTCGTCGCCATTAAAAATTCAACCATGAAAAAAAAAAATCTTAACAGAAAAAATAATCTGTTCAAAGTAGTTAAGGTGAAACCGTTTACCTGGGCAATTTTGTTTCACAGCCAGAAGAGAAAGTATAACTACCAGAAATCCTAAACGAACCATCCCCATACTCAACAGACTGGTGTGTGAGAGGCAAAGGCCTGTCTGGAATTGCAGGAATTTCTGTATCCCCTTCCAACATCTTAAGAACCTCAACAATGGTAGGCCTAAAAGCCACCATAACATGCGCACACATAATTCCCACAAGAACAAATCTTTCCATGATAGTTGCAGGCCCAGATCCCCTCAGCCCCTGGTCCACCACTTCAATTGCTCTATCCGCTTTCACAAGACTCCACGCCCAGTCCGTTACAAGATAATCAGAAAAATTCTCCACAGAAGTATCCAGAGCTTTTCTGCCGCTCATAATCTCCAACACAACGACCCCAAAGCTATAAACGTCGCTCTTTTCAGTTAACTGGCCATAGAGCGCATACTCAGGAGCCAGGTAACCATGGGTGCCCGCCACACGTGTGGTCAGATGGGACTCCCCTTCGACGCTCATTCTGGCCAGCCCAAAATCAGAGACATAAGCATTCAACTCGGCATCCAGCAGAATATTGGTGGCCTTAATGTCTCTGTGATAAATCGCAGGCTGAACGCCATAGTGCAGATAAGCCAAACCCTTGGCCACCCCGAGCAGAATATTCTTCCGCTGTGGCCATGTCAGCGGTACCTTACTGTTTCTGCCAAATACGTGGTCGTCTAAACTGCCGTTGGGCATGTAGTCGTAGATCAGAAACCTCTGGTGCCCTTCCACGTCATCGCTGGCTACACAGCAACCTCTCAGAACGACCAGATTTCTGTGCCTTATGTTGTTGATAATCTCCACCTCGTTTAAGAAATCCGCGTCTCCTTCTGGAGAACAGTTCTTTATTCTCTTGACGGCAATACGCTGACCGTCCGAAAGAGTTCCCTTATACACGGTGCTGAATCCGCCCTGGCCGATGAGGTTCCGCCGGCTGAAATTCTCCGTCGCAGCCTTAATTTCGTTAATGTTGAACCAGATGGCCCCCGTGTTGGGCTTCACGGTGGTCTTTAAGAGGCTCCGGTTGCGCATTATGAAACGTCTGTGTACAGCCTCTCTGTTTCTCTTCTCCCGGAGAAAATAAACCGCCAAACAGGCGCAAATTCCCAGGAAGACCGCAGCAGAGCCGACGGTTGTATAGATCAAAACCAGGCGCCCACGGTTACTCGAACCCGCGACCTGTAACGTCAAGCCATAGGCGCATGCGGCCGTGTTATCGTTCTTCGGCCCGTAGTCGTTCACCACACCTGCAGCATAAAGAACGGCAAAATAGAAGCATTGGAGACTCGTCTGGCCCGTCACATTTGTATTCATCCCTAATATTTTACTCACCACTTTCTGCGCGCTCTCCTTGCAGGTAGCGCAGGCGGCCAAACTGGTCAAATCCCCTTTGCAGGCTGTGTCGATGGAAGTCGTTCCGAGAAGATCAAGCCAGTCTTTTTTTGTCTGTATGCCGCTGCACAGATTAGGGCTGGATACAAACATGGAGGTGTCGTTTAGGCACTGCGAGACCAAGGAAGTGGATACAGATGCTGAAGCAACTTGGCTCTGGAATGAGTTTACACAGGCCTTTGCTGAGGGGTAGTCGGGGAATTCGAAATTTGATGAGTCTTTGAGATACTGAGCTAAACCTACACCGAATAAACTTATGAGCGTCTGGCAGCAATTGCTTTGCCCTGCATCCACAGATTGACAAGAGGATTTGTCCCACAACATTTGATTGACATAATTGAAATCCGTCGGGCACGAGGCAGCATTTGCCTTCACAATTATGAAGAGTTGCAGCAACGCCGGCCAGATTAGCTTGTGCATCCTTACAATTGTCTTTCTACTCTCTACAATCAAAGCTTCGAGGGCGGATGCCTGGTCTAAAGACAAGAACGGGATAATAGAAAGACTGCAGAAGCAATTATGAATCCCATTCTCCTGTGTAAATTCCGGACAGCATTTAGGATAACTAGCTAGTGGCTGTTAGGCCCCACGTCAGGGTCAAAGATGACATTCGACCAGTGTTTAAGATTGACGGTCGATCATGTAAAGTTTTCAGATTTTCCTCAAGAAGAGGTAAATACATCGAAGGTGTTCCCTCTGTGAAAAAGGCCGGGTGGGATTCTCTGATCAACGGCTCAAAAAAGCATATGAGGTCATAAGACCATAAATGTAATCCTGACCGGACACTCACCATCAATTTACAGATGCTTCAAATCTATTTTTCAACGGTGGGGAAGGTATTGAAAAGAAAGTGACTTTGAGGATGGTTGATGAATGGAGAATATTACGCAACTCTGCAACAGATCGCATCACATCTATTCAATGATTCTTCCGCACAGACCTACCACTCTCCCTCGTGGGTAGACCAAGAATTTAGCGAGACTAAATTAGCGTGAATTGACAGAACTGGGAATAAGGAAACTAGATTGAAAGCCGACAACAGACGGGTTGATAGTAATAGTGATTTTTCATAGCTTTAAGATTTCGATTCCATTAACAGACATTACGGAGAAGTGCGTCACAGGCTGTGGCGAAAAATGATCTTTGCAGGTTTATGTAAATGAAGTAAATCTTCACTTTGATTTCGCTTTCTTTCATTTTATTCCTACAGCTCTTTATTATTATGATGGATCACATACTCTGATCAAAAAATAGTACACAGTTGAATCCAGAAAACACTCATATTATTATGATGGATCACATACTCTGATCAAAAAATAGTACACAGTTGAATCCAGAGAACACTCATATACTGTGATCAAAAAATAGAACACAGTTGAATCCAGAAAACACTTTCTTATCATTATCGACTTTGGAAATCTAATGTCTATAAAAAAACTTCTCGTTTCTGTTTGTGGGGATCTTATTTTGGTGCTCTTTGCACTCCAAATGTTTCTGATTGTGATTAGTGCATGCGGCAGTATTTTCAATGGTGAGCTTCATTAGTGGGTGCACCTTGACATCATAATTAATTAAAAAATCAAAATATAATGTGTTATTTATTTTCAATTAATTAATAAATATGGTCAAATATTTTGGGTGGACGTCGTCATGATTAATAAAGTAAATAACATATGCTTATTTAATTAACTAGACTAATCCACTTTCTTCTAATATTCTTCAATTTCAAAATCAATAAATCATTTCCATTTCCACCAAAATCTAAATAGAATTTTCTTTTCTTCACCATTCATTCAAATCCAAAGGCATCATGACCATCCTTTTTCACACATCTTTTCCTCCATTTGCCCTCTTAAGATAATTTCACTTTTTTGAATCTCCCACTTCCGTGCAAAATAAATAAATCTCTACCCTCCATTCTATAATTAGATCCTCCCATCCATGTGACTTCATCCCATACTTCACATGTTTACATCTCCAACCTCCATGCAATTTAAAATCATTTGCATCCTTCATTGTCCCCACTTCCTTGTCTCTTTCCATTTGTCATCAAGCTAGATTACGGGCTGATGCAAGAAGTTGGGTCCACAAAAAGCTCAAAAAGTGGAAGTGTTTTTGTTGTTTTTCAGAATTTGTCACACTTGAACTGAAAATTTGAGGCACTTACACAATGAATTTTTAAAAAAGTCAATAATATGAAATTTAGAGATTTCAATCTAGTTTATAAATATGTAAATTATTCAAATACCGAGATTGTAGAAACTAAATTTTGATAAAGATCTATAAAAACCACTTTTTAAAAGTCCCTATTTTTTTACCATACCATGCACGTGTACAGACAACATTTTTGAATCAAATAAAAGTATTTTACTAATTCCTTTTGGGGAAAGAGAGCTGACAACATGAAGATTGATGAGGAATTTTTTTTGTAATTTTTTGTTGAATATTTTTTTTATTATTTAATTTTTATTGGCCTTAATTGTTGTTTTTAAAAATCAACGTGTAAGACAGCATAATTTGATCTAAACTAAACTTTTTTTGAATTTTTTTTTTTTCATTGTGTAAAGAATTGTCTAAAGATTAATGTCATGTAATTTTTTTTCTAAAAACTTTAACCAAAAAAAAGTTATTAAAAAACAAAAAAAGTCTGATATTTCAAGTTTAATGACTAGTTTGCTTTGAAATTAATTAAAAAATAGAAAATATAATCCAATCTTAATAAAAATTATATATATAAAAACTAGACATCATGTTCTGTAATGGGTTTTAATTTTATAGATTGATTCAGAAAAAAAATTCATCAACCATATTGTCAAAGTTGAACATTCTTCTTCAATCTGCCTTAGTTTTTTAGTTGCAAGTCAAAGGCTAAGGCTCGGATTGTCAAAGCTTTCCCGAACCTAAAACCAAGTCTCCAAGCGGGTTGGGAAACAAATTTTTTAATAACGCATACGCGTTATTGAAACAAAACGCGTACGCGTTTCATAATGCGTACGCATTATGTTTTTACCCGTTGGCTAAAGGTAACGCGTACGCGTTCCTTTTTAAGAACGCGTGCGCATTTCATAACGCATACGCATTTCTAATATATCCGTTTATCCTGATTTGACATTTTCTAATACAGTATGGTTTTCCTGCAACATTCTTTTTCTGCAGTACGGCCCGCAAGTTCGATTTTCTGTATTTTTTATTACAAATTTATCTTGTGCAGGGCATATTCTATTACAAATTGGTTGAAAAGTCAAGTGCAGGTTGAATTTTCTGAAGTGGAATCAAGTACAAGAATAATTTACAAGAAGATTCAAAAAAAAAAATTTGGATGTATTCATGATATTTTTGTATACTTCAAAGTTCAAAGAAGAAAGGATCTTCATAGTACAAAGTGTTATTTGAATATTTGAAGGAGATAAAAATTTGAAAATTGGTTACAAGTAAATCATTTGTTTTTTCATCAAAAAGGGTTTTGTAACCATGGGATCAAAACAAAGACAAAGAAAAAAGTGTAGAATGTCAATGACACCCGAAGAAATTCAAGCAAATAAAGATATGGAGGCAAAAAGACAAAAAGATAGAAGAGAAAGAATTCGTCAAATGAAAAATTTGGAAGCATCTACTTCAATGAATGTTGAAGAGAAAGTCATGAATGATGAAATGAATGTAGATGATGCAAATGTGGAGATGGTGAATATAGAAGAAAATACAATTATGGAGAGAAACTCAACTATGTCTTCAACTACAACTTTGAATGATATGGAAACAGTACATATGCAAACAGCTTCGGGTATGTCTTCAAATCCACCTCCCAATGATATGGAAAATGCACCTATTCAAACAATCTCTCCAGGTATTCTTTCAAACCCAAGTCTTGATAATATTGATTTTGCTTGTTTAGATGAAGCTGGATACACCATTGATGATATCAATAATTATAGGGTTGAAAGAATGCAAAAACAAAAAAATTATGAAAATATATCTTATGAGAATGCAAATGCTAATCAAATCCCTCATATTGATGAAAATGAGAATGAAATCTTTTTTACTTTTGAAAATGAAAATGAAACCCCTTGTGTGAATGAAAATGAAACCCCTTGTATGGATGAAGATGAAAATGTTTTTTTTACAATTGAAAAAGATGTGTTAGATAACCTTCGTGGTAAAGTTTCTTGGAGACAAATTAGAACTTATGGAAATAAAATATTTAAAATATTTTTTTATAGAAAGAAATTAGGATTCCAATGTCAACTCATGGTGCAATTGATGAAAATGTGGAAAATGAGAAAAGTGATGAAAAAATTAGGTATTTTTGTAAAACCAAAAAAGAAAGATGATTTAGTAGAACAAGTCATTTTTAGTGTTGCTAATGCTATTGATTTTATAGGTAAGAAAAGTCGATCTAAAGATAAAAATGCAGCTCGTCGTGCAATAACAATTGCTTTAGTTGATAAAGCAACTTCAAATAAAAGAATGTTAAGTAGGATTAGTAAATGTATAAAAGTAAATCTCAAAACTTTGATTAGAGCTGCTAAAAGAAGAGAAAATATTGAAAATGATCCAATTAATCAATGTTGGAGTTTTAGTGGTAGACTCCCAAGATCAGACATGAAATTAACTAATGAAATTAAATCTTTAATCAATAAATTTTGGCATGATAATACAAGAGTATCACCTAACATTAGAGATGTCTTAAAATTAAGGGTGGGTTCCAAAATTCGTGTACCTCATCCAAAGCATCTCTTAGATATGACTCAAACTGAATTATATAAAAAAATTTAGATGCTTCAATCTTACCATTGAATATTAAAATAAGTCAAAGATCATTCGAAAAGTGTAAACCTTGGTATGTTAGAATTAATAAGCAACGAATTTCTTGTTGTTGTAAGACTCATGTACAATTTCGTTATTATTATGATAGTTTTCGATATATACGATGCACTTTGCATGTTAACCAAATTATGCAGGACATTTGTGGTATTAATATGCCACCTGAAAGAATCAAAGATTTTATATCAGGTTTGTTTTGCGAACCCTCTAACGGAAACTTATTTTATTTAAAATCATGTATTTCTAGAGAATGTGATAGATGTGCTAACTTTTCATTATTAGGTGAATGTATGCATGAAAGTAGTTTAAATGAATTTGGACAACAATTAGTAGATGTAAAAAGATTCAAAAATGTTGAGTATTCTTTAAAAGATGGAAAAACTGGAAAACGTTGTGAGCTAATTATGGAAAAAAATACTGTGCATGCATTTATTAAAGAATTTAAAGATAAGATTGTACCTAAATATGTTCAACACTCTCAGTATGCTCATTGGCTTGATAATCAATTTCGTTTATGTAAAAACACATTCCCAATTGGAACTATATTGTCGGTTGTTGATTTTGCTGAAAATTATACTCTTGCTCCACAAGAAGAAATTCAATCACAGTATTATAATTCAGTGCAAGTATCTATTTTTGTTCATATTGTTTATAGACATGCAGATGATAGTAGAGAAGATAATAGAAATTTTTTGAGAGAGTACCATTTTTATGTAAGTGATAATTGATTACATTCATCTGAGTTTGTTCAATATTGTTTTGATATATTTTACAAAAATTTAAAAGAAAGAGGAATTCAATTGCTAGAACATCTCATATGGTCAGATAATTGCACGGGTCAATTCAAAAATTCTAGGATGTTTTATTGGTTATGTAGAGTTCATAAGGAAAATAATATCCAGCACATATGGAGTTTTTTTGAAGCCGGTCATGGTAAGGGAGAACACGATGGAGCAGGTGCATGTGTGAAAAGAGCTCTTGCTAGAGAGCAACTAAAATTTGAGGATGCTGCAAAATTTAGAGATGCACATGCAATTGTAGATTGGTGCAATACCAAATTATCTACAAGAGTAAGTGAGAGCTCAATAATTCACCGCTTCTTTTGGTTAGTTGAAGAAAATGATATTTGTTCTCGACAAGATTGTGAAACAATTAATGGATCTGCAAAATGGCATTCATTTAAGAGTTCGAATGCAAACACATGGACAATATGGACAAGGGAGTTGGCATGCTTTTGTCAATTTTGTATTGCAGGTGATTGGGAGGCTTGTGAAAATATGGAATGGGTTGAACAATGGCAACAAAGAGCCTTAACACCTACATCGACACATGTTCAACATGGAACAATAATTGAAGATAATCAAGCGTTCGCATCAGATGATTATGACCGTGTTTCTGATCTTGTACAAGAAGGTACATTATTTATTGAGATGAATTTTATATGTATGCATGTTTATATACATGAATTAAATATAAGTCGTGCTCTTTATTGAATTTTTTATCTATTTTTGTAGGACATGTGTATGCTGTTGTTGCACCCGAGGGGAATGAAGAGGAGACAGAGTACTGGTTGGCTAGATGTGTTGAGAGAAAATATAAGTTGGTACATCCTAGAGTGGATGATGATAACTTTGAGTATCCAACTGGTTCAGTCGTTGTTGTTGGCACCTGGCTTCGAAAATATTTGATAAGAAAGAATGGCTTGCCTGCATTTGAAGATTATGAAAGACACAAGAAGATTATACATTATTCACATTTGATTTTGGCAACCAATATAAAACTAGTTAGATATCACGGGAGGCCTGCTAATAAAGTTTTATGGAAACTTTCAATGGATGATCATGAGACAATCATAGATGCATTACAAAAAAGAGAGGATGTGGATGGTACAACAGAGTAAATAAATATTGGTAAGTATATCTAGTTGTATGTATATATTTAATTGATATATATATTTGTCTTTAAATTCATTTCCTTATTAAAGTTTTATATCATTTTTTGTTTCAGGTCTCCCTTGATACAAAAAAGAGAGGAGATGCACTCTTATTACAATGGAATTCGAATCTACAGACAGGTAACTATATATAGTTGTAGATACATTTAGTTGAGAGTATAAATATAAAACTAAATTTAACTCATTGTCATTTTATAAAAAGTTTATAATTTATTTCATATCCCCTTAAGCCATCCTCGTATGTGCCATTAATCCATCCGCTTGCATCCCCTTTAAGTCTCTCTATTAATTCCCCTTAATTCATTCTATTAGGACCCCTTAATCCATATCCTTGTATATCTATCCTTAATCCATCCTCTTGCATCCCCTTAAGTCACTCTCTCAACACCCCTTAAGACATCCCCTTAAGCCATCCCCTTAGGTCACATGGTTTAGAGTTTAGGGTTTCTAGGGTTCATGAGATGCTTAGAATAACAAATTTATATGGATTAATGGTTTAGGGTTGATCTCCTAGGATTTAGGTCATGTGGTTTAGGGTTTAGGGTTTCTAGGGTTCATGTGATGCTTAGAATAACAAATTTATATGGATTAATGGTTTAGGGTTGATCTCCTAGGATTTAGGTCACGTGGTTTAGGGTTTAGGGTTTCTAGGGTTCATGTGATGCTTAGAATAACAAATTTATATGGATTAATGGTTTAGCGTTGATCTCCTAGGATTTAGGTCATGTGGTTTAGGGTTTAGGGTTTCTAGGGTTCATGTGATGCTTAGAATAACAAATTTATATGGATTAATGGTTTAGGGTTGATCTCCTAGGATTTAGGTCACGTGGTTTAGGGTTTAGGGTTTCTAGGGTTCATGTGATGCTTAGAATAACAAATTTATATGGATTAATGGTTTAGCGTTGATCTCCTAGGATTTAGGTCATGTGGTTTAGGGTTTAGGGTTTCTAGGGTTCATGTGATGCTTAGAATAACAAATTTATATGGATTAATGGTTTAGCGTTGATCTCCTAGGATTTAGGTCACGTGGTTTAGGGTTTAGGGTTAAGGGTTTAGGACCCTTAAGTCATATCCTCTTACATGTACCCTTATTCCACAATCTTGCATCCCTTAAGTCACTCGCATAATTCCCCTTAAGCCATTCTCATAGGACCCATTAAGCCATACCTTAGGGTTCATGACATGCATCCCATTCATCCATCCTATGGAAAACATCATTTGAATTTTTATGAAATTTATAAGATCCAATTTTGTAACTTTTACTATATATTTACTTAAATGAATCAAAAAAATTATAGAACTACTTACAGTTTACATTAATTATTTTTGCAGGTTCTCATCAAGTCGGTCTACCATGCGATTGTCACTGAAAAATTATTTTATCAAGAGACTATGTAAATATCAATTTTTGGTCTTCACGTAAAAATTGATAAGCTAAATAATTGGATATACATGTGCACACATATATGTTTCATCATGTTGTATAGTTGTATGATTTTCAATTAACTTATTAGTAGCATTTTAAAAATCTCATTCCAATTTTATAGATTATACATTTCATATAATTGTTCAAATATTTTCTAGAATTGGTAAATAGTTAAAATTACGCGAGCTCTTAATTTATTATGAATATAATCTAAACTATTTAAGGAATATTTAAATTTCTCACCTTTAACCATGTGATAAATTATATATTTATGAAATTTGATTGTAGAGATAAGAATTTATATCTAGTGCATGTATTACTTGAAAATTAGATAAAATATCTAGATCTACATATACATATGAGTGCATATAATCATCAAAATGAACATAACATGATCATAATTGACTGCATATATATAATCATCACATTAAAGTCATCTGATATAAATAAACAAAAATATGTATATGTCAAGTCCAACACATAAAAGTTTAAATAAAACTAGAGATGTCTGGTCTATTTAAAATTTAAAACCATTTAACTATCAGGCTGATCAGTCAAATCAAGTCTCCTCTTTGTTCCAGGTCGATTAGATGTACCTACATCATGTTGTAAAAGAGTACAAGTAACTTGAAATTAGATTTAAATTTATTTATAAATTTTGATATAATTAAACATATTTAAACCTGACAAAATATAAACTTTTGGATAAAAATAAATAAATTAATTAAATATCTAGTAAATACAATAAAAATGATTTTTAAGACATGAATAATTTACCATATGATCATGTGGATCTACTGGAACATTTTGTTCAACGGGTAGCATAACTGTCACTTGAGAAGATTCAAATGCCTGATCTACTATATCCTGCATATTCATATAAAGCAATCAATATGTTAAAACCTCGAATATATATATATATATATAAAGATCCGTAAAAATTGTTTAGGATATTTAGTAAAGTTTACAACCTTGAATGATATGACCTCAAGATCACGCACCTGAGATTGCCCATGCATAAATGCTGACGATGTCTCAGGTGCACCTGCAATGGGTGTCTCATGAAATGCCTGCATATATATGTACAACAATTTGTATAGATCATTCACGCATGTGTATGTAAATGTAAAAATTAAATTAGATCTATGATGTGTATTTAATTCAAACTTAACAAACTTTTTGAAAGAACGCACCTGAGCTGATGATGACTCAGGAGCGCTCACCACAACATGTGCTTGGTCAGCACTAGGCATGCTCATCTGACCTCCCTGCATCTAGATATAATATATATCAATCACACATCATGTGTAAACATTCAAAATAAATTAGATATATATATCCACACAAACTAAATTTAATATATATTGGTTTAAGTACCTGACCAAAAGGTGAGCCCATATCTACAACACTCGACATATAGACATGATCATTTTGAGTTTCAGGCATTGTCTGATCATGCGTCTACACCAAACACTTATTGAATTAATATTGTATTATATATATAATTTGATGTTATTATTTAAACATGAATTTTGCACATTCCAAAAAAATATATTAAGTTCAAAAGATGAACATACCTGTGTAAGATGATGCTCAGAATATAGTAAATCCAAAATGACTCTGTCTCAGACGCAGGTGGGTCACCTGAAGTGGATGCCTGAGTATTCCTATTGCTGGAGCCTCCATGCTCTCTATTGACCACTTCAGCCGCCGCGTGTGAAGTCTGATGAGTGAGATGTCCTGAAAGTGAACTCAATGCTCCTAATGTCGATAGCATGGTTTGCTGCTGAAATGCAGCAGGAACACCAGGAGAAGCAGGAGGAACAATAGGAGCAATTGGAGCACGTCGTTGAGGATCAACACGTGCTCCTAATCTATGTTGGGGCATGCCACGCCCAGCTCCCTGAAATGACCTCATATCAAAATAGTTGGGTTTTAAACCCAACTCAAACTCTGCCCATAACTTTCTCAAAAAGTATAGGGGCACCTCAGAATTGCCATGTGGTGGAGTATCAAACACCATCCACCATCTATCCCAAAAATGTGCAGCTATCAAGGGGTGCCTACACCATAAAATTGAAATTCGTTTTTTGGTGGGTGGAATTGGTTGGCTAGTTTGAGGGTTAAAAAAATACTGGCACATGGCTTCTTTGGTAATTTTAAGGTCATTAATTTCTTTATAAGACAATCCATCTGCATAGAATTGTCTCCTCTCGTCTCTCCATTGATGGAACCTATCTAGGTCCGCATCAATAGATCGAACAGAATCGACAATAATTTGCATCGTAGATGCAAACCGTGAGAGATGGGGGGGAATTCTAGGCTCATTTTTTATCAGATCTATATTTTCTTGAATGACTGTAAGATTTGCCCTAATGCTCTCTCTCAACTGATCCTGGTCTACTATAGGGGGTGGGGGGTTAGGAGGTGGAGGGTTTGGAGGAATGGGGTTTTCTGGTGGTGGTGGGTTAGGAGGAATGGGGTTTTTTGGTGGTGGTGGGTTAGGATCTATGGGATCTACAGGAATATGTGGTTCAGGCATAAAATCCTCAATGCTAAATAGTGGATCCATGTGAATGTACAACCAAATGGCAACTGCACATGTTAAACAATTAAAAAATATATATCAACAAACTAATTAAATAATGCAGACAATTTGAAAGAACTATTTAAAAATCACATTGAACGTGCACAAATCCAAAATGCAATTCATTTGAAGACCATTCGATTTATCATTAAAAAATCAGTAATGTTCATTAAAAATCCATAGCATGTACACATTTTAAAGTTTATAATTTAAGTTTGTACAAGTTTTGAAAATTTCAAATTTGTGGTTTACAATTTGAGTTTTGGGTAAGGGTTTGTGTTCATATTTTAGAATGTAGGGTTTAGTGTCTATGTATATTAGAATAATGTAATAACCATTAAGATCTAGAAATTAAAAAAATTGGTTATAAGGATACATTTAAACATATTAAGAATACATTTAAACATATAATAATAGAAACATAGGAATCATGGTACATTTGAAAAGGGGAAATGATAATAGGAGTTACCATAGAACACAAAATATTGTTCATATGAGAGACATAAAAGGTATGAGAATTAAATATTATTTTAATAATAAATTATTAAACAATAGTATACTACATGAAACTTAAAGGATGCAAATAAATTAAAATTATAGTGATTAAAAGTAATAATTATGCAAAAAAATAAGGAATCCAAACTACCAATTCGGTAGGGTCAAATCCAAGAAAGTTTGCAACCCAATCCTTCACCAATTATAGAATTTAGAGTTATACATTTTAATTTCTTGATTTTTTTAAATTTTGAGTAATAATAATGAAGGAAAATCTATAAGTTGATGTTCTAGGACGGTCCCCTTTGACAAAATGGTAACAATCGACCTAGATTATGTTGAATCAAGAGTGAAGGAAATTAAAATTCAATATGTTATGACTAAAAGTCTATGGTTGTTATAACAAATTGAGGAAATGCATTGTCTTGTGATACCTCACAATTATCTCTACTAAAAATAAACTTTGTTGATCACACCTAAAGACCCCATTGTTATATAAGTTTGTAAATAAACTCTTTCAAAACTAAGATTGTGAGAAACAAAAATTGAAGAAATAAGACTAAAACCCTATGTGTTTTAAAAAGTTCCACTAGTATTCATGATTTTTAAATCCTTATTTTTCAAGTTTAAGATAAAAAATTTAATCGATATAGATGAAGAATTTTTTAAAATACGATTTCATCTAGGGATATGTTGCCTTATATTAGAATTTTTATCACACTAATTCTAACTTGAACCATAGACGGGCTAATTATAACTTGAACCATAGACCCTAATTATAACTTGAACCCTAATGTATTCTAACTTGAACTCTAACCCTAATTGTAATTAAATCGGGTATCATAACCTTAGTTGAACACTAACCCTAAATGCATATAAACTTTTTAATCATAAACCTAATTAAATATTGATTGAATGTTTAACTCTCACCAAAATTACAACCATTTAACCCTAGACTCTTAATTTAATTTTTACCCCAACCCTAGAACCCTACACCAATTGACGGGGCTAATTCTAACTCCAACCCTAACCTGCATCTTAAATTTTAATTCATAATTTCATAATCCTAAACCTAACCCTAATAAAAATATAACCCTAACTCTAAACCTAGTTGAATACAAACCCTAACCTCAACCCTTACCCGAATATTTATCTTAGAACCTTAACCCTAGAATGAATTTTAACCCTAGAAGCAGGTAATTGAATTCTTTAATATTAAACAAGTAAACCTAATCATAACCCTAATTGTAATTTTGAAATCTAACTATACAATATATATTAAATTTTAAGCCAAACCCTAATTGTACCCTAGATTTAACCTAATTTTAACCTACAAATAGGGTTTTAGTTTATGTTACGTTTTCTAGGGTTTTAGTTTACGTAAATTCTAGGATTTTAGTTTACATTATGTTTTCTAGGGTTTTAGTTTACGTTTTCTAAGGTTTTAGTTTATGTTTTCTAGGGTTTTAGTTTACGTTTTCTAGGGTTTTAGTTTACATTTTCTAAGGTTTTAGTTTATGTTTTCTAGGGTTTATGTTACGTTTTCTAGGGTTTTAGTTTACGTTTTCTAGGGTTTAGGTTCAAAGATTAACGGTCTGAGTAAATTAGTTTTTTAGAACCTACAGTTTAGGGTTTTAAATTTGAAAACTAAATGTGTCAAATTTAGGTTTTCGATTTAAAATTTTATGTTGTTTATTTCGTTGATGTTTTCGGTTAATTAAATGCAGTTTAAAAACTATTAAATATTAAATTAAAACAAACTAAACAAAAATAACTAAATAGCAATTATAATGCAAAAATATTGTAGAATTCAACCAACCTGGAGGTCGCTGAGGTCAGGTGTGTTGACTGGAGGAGGTGAGAGTGAAAATTTAGTAGATTCTGGCCATCCAAAATGCGTACGCGATCTGCTATTTGTTGTCCTGGCGCTCCCAAGTCGGCTGTGAAAATGACTTTCGCAGTCGCTTATTTAAAAAAAAAAATAGTCTTTAGAAACGCGTACGCGTTATTAGGTTTGTAACCCGAACCATAACGCGTACGCGTTACTGATTTAGGATCGCGTATGCGATGCATAACGCATATGCATTTTTTAAAAATGCGTATGCGTT
The DNA here is from genome assembly GCA_007115665.2 of Sequoiadendron giganteum. Lineage (NCBI taxonomy): Eukaryota > Viridiplantae > Streptophyta > Pinopsida > Cupressales > Cupressaceae > Sequoiadendron > Sequoiadendron giganteum. Next base: position 676,236,193 of record CM021104.1, on the reverse strand, counting down.
TTGCGCGAGATTTTTTTTTTCGTCTGAAACTTCCCCTCTTCGTGGACCCAACTTCTTGCACCAACCCTTACACATTCAAGCAAGTCAATCCTCACCCATGATCCCACAAGCAAATTCTATCACTCCATGCCTATAATTGAACGTCTATTTAAGAAACCTTCTCCAAAAGACAAAATATCATATTCTCAAGCAAGTACATACTATCTAATTTAGCAGTTTCTAGCAACGAGAAACCAACATTACTACATACTATTGCAACCATTCATTTTGAAGCTATCTCAAATATCATGAAAGTATAAATGCTTATATTTATATTACATTTGTATATTGACTGGTACTTTCCTTTGCTCAAAGCAAATATGCATGTTTGATTTGGATTAAATTCTTTGTATTTGAATGCATTAGGTGTCTTATATTGTCTAAAATTTACATCCAAATTTCTAGCATACCTCATGGGACATGAATTTTTGTACTAATTTTAAAATTGAAGCAAATTTTTTTAGGTTTTCATTCTTTCTAGGAATTTTTCACACTTTGGCGTCTTTGTGAGATATATATTAGAATCTTCACAACAAATTTGGCATCTATGTGTTCTTAGTCAACATTTCCACTTTTCAAAATTCTTATTTGGGTATTTTCAAGTTTGACATCTATTGGTGTGAAAAGGGTGTTTTACCTAGTTAGTTTGTCCCCTAGGTCCTATTCACATTTGTTACTTAAGATTACTTAAGGTACACATAGGATAGTTATCACTTTATGTCTCAAGTCATAAGATTAAGACACGTGGCATAATCTTATTCAATCCTATGTTGACCTTGTCCTATATAGCCAAGGAATTCCTTGTAATCTCATTCAATCAATCCACTATCATTATATTTTTGCATCCTTTGAGAGAATGCAATTATTCTCTCATAGTTGATCTCTCTTGTACTTTCATGGAAGTTCCTAAATCTTGGGTTGTTACAATATTCAACCAAATATTGCATGGTGTAGGCTATTATATACCAACTCTTACATGGTATCATAACTTGTGGGATTATTTTTTGTTAGTGTTAGTTGAGAGATCTAGGTTGCAAATCTTTATAGATCTTGAAAATTTGAGTATTCTCTCCTCTTGCATGGAATGATGAATTGGATAATAAAAAAAAAATAATAAAAAATATATATTTGGGAGGCTCTCTCTTTGTGGTTTTGTATTGCAAGTTCATTTTAGATCTTGTTGGTACATATATAAGTTCATCATTGAGTTAGGGTGTTCAAGAAAGTCAATTTTTCCTTTTGCTTCATCTAAATTGGACATCTTATGCTAAATCTACAAAGGCTTGAAGTTGAGAGGTGGTAGTTAGATCCATAAGATAGCTATAATTCTAAAGAATTTGGGCCAAAACAGAATCTATTATATGTTGAGAAGGCTAAAGAACCCTAGTCCAAATATTAATTCCTCAAAATTAGAGCACTTTGCTTAGGGCCCTAAAAAAAAATTGACTCTCCCTCACCATTAATGTCGTCCATATGACCATATGGTTGATGTGCAAGTTATCATCAAAAAAATTCATCAATATGATCTAAGGCATTAAAAAAAAAATATTAAATTTTTTTCAAAATTTTAAAAAATTATTGACCAGTAAGTAAAGTCATACCTTTCACAGACCTACCACTGCAAGTCCATAGTGTACTTTTGTCACCCTTAGAGGTGTCATGTGGCGTGAACGTAGGCCCCACCATTTTCCCAATCCATCAGAGGTCAAAGGAATATACTAGCATAAATACAGTATATTCTACTATAGCTTCACTTGAAAAGAGATTTTGTTGAA